>JAXLNO010001290.1:0-26330 GCA_038087875.1 Malacoraja senta
TTAATACCTGCCTGAATCAACACTTGCTTTAACCACCTTGAGATAGTCTGCTCTGACACTCTCTTGTGTGGTTTCTTGTAACTGATAAACAATCCTGTTTCCACATTTCTTAAGGTCCTTGTAGCTTCAATATAATGTAATAAATGTGTCCTTACACATAAACATGGATCAGTAGGTTATGCTGAAAACACAATTTTAAAACCTGTGACACGTGGCCTGCTCTGTTTGAGCAGGTTGTAAATATATAACATAACATTCTTTTCAGCCACTTCCATCCTGTCTAGCTGAAGCTTTTGCAAAATCTGCACTCGCTATGCTGAACCAATGCCATGAGCATGACCACCTTCATGGTGAGTTTTGTCAATTCAGAGACGTGACAGGAACCCACTGTCGAAGCATCTTGAGGACAACACTTACATCCCAGATCGCCATATACCTGGGTTTAGGAGGTTTAGAGTTGAAATTCCTTTCATCAATCGAGCTATGAGATGATGAAAACCCAATAGGATCTTTTCCTGACCCCATCAAAACCATACGAGGACAAAGCACTTAAAGCTGTATTAATGGTCCTATAACTAAGCCCCTCATCATCGTAGAGTGTCGACAGGAACTCTAAAATATCCACAATACCTGCAGTACTATAGTCAATATTATTTTGTACACAATATTGTTCCCATTTTTTTAGATAAGTAATATACTGCTTTTGAGTACTCTTTCTCCAGGCTGCAGTGAGCATGTCCACCGTTCGCCCAGACAGTCCTCGCCCCAGGTATCGCCTTCTTAAAACCTGCAAATTAACAAGTCAATACGATCACAGAACGGATGACTTTCCCATGTTAGCGGATGCTCCAGTAAATTCCTATGCTTGGGAACCACCAAAGGAGGTTGGATCGCTAACTGTAACATCAAAGTGAACCATGCTTGAGTCGGGCAATTAGGTATTACATGCACCCACGAAGCGGCATCCTGCTTGATTTTTTGCAGACTCCGACCTATGAGGCAGAACGGTGGGAAAAATATATAAAAACATACCATCCCAATGTAGCGAGAAAGCATTAATTGCAACTGCCCCCTGGTCTGGTTCCCATGAAACATATTTAGGCAGCTGATGGTTAAACCTCGATGCAAAACAAATCAATATCTGGCATTCATATATAAGTACTATATTATTGAACACCTCCTGGTTCAACATCCAATCTGTGTTGTCATAGAACTTTCATGACCTGGCGTCTGCTACTATGTTGAATCTACCGGGTAGATAAATAGCTGAAAACCAAATATATTTTTCAATACACCAGGCCCAAATTTGATTAGCCAATCTGTCACAAGATGCTGACTTGATTCCACCGATGTGATTAATATATATGCCACTGCCGTAGTATTGTCAATCTGAAACTGAACATGCAGATACTTTTGTTAGAGCAATAAGCCTTATCCATAAAAAGCTCTTAATAGTTAATTCCCCATGTCTGCAGAGGCGATGCCTCTTGCTCAGTCCATCTGCCTCCACAGCTGAAACTCGTATCCGTGACACCCCACCCGAGTGCACTGACATTCATCTGCAAAATCATGGAAGGCTGGTCAAGGACTAACTTGCTCGAACTACTGGACACATGGTGAATCCACCATTGCAAATCAGAAACAGCCTCTGCTGATAACTGCATGGGTCTATTATAATGACCCGAATGTATCCTTAGTGCCTCGATTAGCTTGATACAGCTGTCAATTAGCTCTACCCTTTCTCCCTGGGCAGAGTCACTTAATTGAATCAATTGTGACCCAAATAGTCAGGTGTTAATTTGGATTTCTCTGGATGCATAATGCCCAATCTTTGAAAAGTGGATTTAACAACTACCACCGGTTACTTCAGCTGTTCTCTTGGATACCCCTGTAATCAAGATATCATCGAGATAAGCCATGAGCACCTGACCCTGGCCTCCCAGCATGCCTATTATAGGTTTTAACAATTTAGTGCCATAGTTGATCCATCCAGGTGAATTTCAAACATCTTCTATCCTGCAAATGAACAGACACTGAGTAATCCGCATCTTTAAGCTCTATAGTCGCCATATAGCATCCTCTGGACACAGTTGCTTGGCAGTGACAATTCCATCTTACAATGTCTATACTGCATCCCCCATCCTTTTTTGGCCTGGGAAAAATATTAGACACAAATTGATGGGGTTGGTGAACCGACTTTCCAATTACATCTTTATCACATAAGCTTCCAAGCGCAGCCTGAACCTCCATCTGTTCTGTTAATGAAACTGAACAGTTCTCCCAGGAACATGCTGAATGTGCAAATCACAATTTGGATTGAACTCCATTCGAAACCCTTGAATAACACTCAGTATAAACAGATCTGAGGTAATTTGCTTCCATTCATCCCGGAACAGATGTAATGTACCCCCAGATTTTAGTTGTGTCACATTTGATATGTGCACCTGAGAACCAGGCCCACCTACCTCCTTGGTACCTGGTGCATCCCGTTGTCCCCGGCACCTGGCGGGAAAGCCGACGTTTGTCTGTGTTCCCGCTGCAGAATGCCACCTGCGCATCTGCATTGCCGACCGACTTGTTCCTGGTCCAGACCAATCTGTCCCTCATTTGTAGGGGTACTTTCTTTTTTGGAAACTTGCCGACCCCACCGTCTTTGCCTCGTCATCCATCTCCTTGACATGCTTGGCTAGGTCCTCTCCGAAGAGTAGGTTGGCCGGCTGTATGTTGCTGGGTTGGCGGAGTGCTGCAACCTTGGGATTAATGGTGGGCCGAATGGCACTTTCCCTGAGACAATTTATCTCAAAATGGGTGCTACAAAGCAACCCTAGTACCTCTTGCCGCGTCTCCGACAGATGCCCTCCATCCACCGTTCTAGCGAACGCCGTGATTCCTGAGCCAAGTAGTTTCAGGATTCTCTGCAGCTTCATCTCCTGGGCACTCATGCCCACGCCCATCTGGCTCCATATCACCCGGTTCACTGCTGGCACCTCCAGCAACACGCAATTCCCCGGGTCTCCTGTTTCTTGGCGGTTCCAGACTCTGACGGGACAGCGAATCGTGCTGCCAGGGATAAGACCTCTGACAACGGCCGTCTTCGCTAGGCTCGAACTCACCATCAGAGTCGGGGTCAGAACTCAGCTGACCCTCTGCAGTCACCTTTTCAATGAGGGTGTTATCAAGCAGCCTCTATATCGTGGAGGCCAGCTCATCTCCCAGTGGCTCTCCAGACTGTGACGGGACAGCGAATCGTGCTGCCAGAGATGGGACCTCTGACAACGGCCGTCTTCGCTAGGATAGATGTCACCGTCAGTCAGGGTCAGAACTTAGCTGCCCCTCTGCACTCACCTCATCCATGAGGGTGCTATCAAGCAGCCCTCTACCAGGTGCTGCCGGCGCCGCCTCTTCTGCAGCCTGCCGCCCACACGACTCCTCCCCCCGGAGTGTGCGTTGCTGGAGCAACCCCTGTATGAGGTGCTCCATTTGGGATAACCGTTTAAAAACGGTATCCAGCCCCGTACGGGACTCGTCGCGGCCCGACTCAGTTGAGTCCGAGGGCCTCGCAGACTTTTCCCTTGGCCTTACGCCCGACTGGCGTTGGCTCTGTGCTTTGGTGCTTTGTAGCACCAAGTCTGCAGTCGCCCCGCTCCCGGTCGGCGACTGTGCAGGGGTACGAGGCAGCCGCTCGCAGACCGCATTCCCGCGGCTCTCCTTAGCTTTACTTGCGGCTCGCCTCCCCCTGGTCGTCTTGTCCATGGTGCCCTGTAAAAACCCAACAAAGCACGGAGCCACAGCAAAACAACTTCTTACTCCAGCTAAGTTTTCCCACTTAGCTGGAGTTTAAAAAAAAAATTACTTTAAAACTACTTACCACAGGAGGAGCTCTGTCCTCCTGCTGGTCCACTCATGTGACTCCGAAGTAAAATAGAGAGTCAACGAGCATTCATTTATGCAATAAAGATAATGAAGACAATAGGAAGAAAATGAATATGCTGGGAAATGTTTATAGGAAAATCACCAATAATATTAAACCAATACAGCAAATACACAATTACTCATTTACAAGAAGTAGATGTACTTGAATTGCCATAATTATTGCACATAACCATTCTCCACGTGCATTTTAAGAGAAAGATACTGGGATTGTTTAGTTCCTCATTCATGCTTAAATGATTCAACATTCAACAATCTTTCCACATTTAACACTAAGTTTATGTTACATATTTAGGAAATTGAATCTTAGAGGCAGCATTAGAAAACCAATAACAAAAATCTGAATATCAACTGAAAGAGAACAAATTTACTTACTAAATATTTGGAGATTTTAAAAATAATTTTATTAAACATGAACACTAAAAATGGCTGCCTAGCAAACAGTCTGTCTGTCCCTTCCTTCTTTGTTGTTTTAATAGTATGTGTTAAATGTATATTTTTTGTGTTCTTTTGCTTGTTTCATGTGGGGGTGGGGGTGGAGGGGGAGGGGTTGGGTAAACTTTTTAAAATCTCTTACCTCGATGGAGATGTGATTTTTTTCTCTCGTATCATATCTCCATCCGCACTGCGGCCTAACATCGAGGAATTGGCAGCCTTTGCTGGAGACCGACTTCGGGAGCTCCAATCGCGGTGGCCTGCAGGACTTACCGTTGTGGAGTCCGCGATCCCTTTGTCAGGGATTGACCTCTGTGCTCCAACCGCGGGAGCCCGCAGACTCTAACATCGTGGAGCTTGCGGTCTCTGATTATAGACCGACTTCGGGAGCTCCAAGCCACAGGAGCTTCAACCACCCCGACCCGGGAGCTTCGATCGTCACGACGCAGGAGCTTCGATCGCCCCAACGTATGGTTCGACTGCGCCGACCACGGGAGAATAAAGAGGAGGAAGCTTGCCTTCCGTCACAGTGAGGAATGTGGGGAATCCGCTGTGGTGGATGTTTATGTTAACTTTTATGTAGATGTGTGTTTTGTTGCTTCTTTTAGTACGGCTATATTGTAATTCGCATATCACTGTACCTTAACTGGCACACGTGACAATAAAAGATATTTGAAACCTTTGAAAGTTCAATTTGCAGTAATACAGTAAACCGTGTTATGTTAATTTCTGTGATGCTGCCCTTAAAGGTACAGTACATCAGGTTACTTATTGGAGTGAAGAAGAATGAGATGTGTTCTTATGGAAATATGAGGGAATTTAATACTACAATTTTGAGAGATACTTTTCCTTGTGGGAGAATCTTAAAATATCATATGGAGTTTCTGAATAAGGAAGCGCCCATTTAAGACAGGGACGAGATAGAATTTCTTTTTTCAGAGGACCATGAATCTTTGGAATTCTCTACTAGGGTTGCTGCTTCACAACACCAGAGACCTGGGTTTGATCTGACTACGGGTGCTGTCCATATGGAGTTTGTACATTCACCCTGTGACCGCATGGATTTCCTCTGGGTGCTTTGTTTCCTCCCACACTCCAAAGACATGCAGGTTTGTAGGTTAATTGTTTCTGTAAATTGTCTCTCGCGTGTAGGACAAGTGCATAGTGATCGCTAGTCAGCATGGACTCCGTGGGCTGAAGGGCTGTTTCCACGCTGTTTCTCTAATACTAAAAACTAAACTAAAAAGCTGCCATGACTAAATCATTCACCAAGTTCAAGTGTAACAAATGTTTCATCAACAGTGGAGTTAAAGGCTATGGGGAAACATGAAGGAAACATGGATCAAAGGCAAAGATGGTTTAGCCATGATTTTATTGAATGACAGAGCAAGCATGAATGACCACATTGCCAACTCCTCCTCCTGTTTTTCATGCTCTTACCTCAATAACCTGTGGTCTTTCTCCAGTTAAGCAATATTCTTCTTATAACAGTGGATAATCAGATTTTCATACCTTTTACTCGATCTGTCAAATTTTTGATCATATCCATTTGCAGACACTTTGTCTGAAGAAGGATCTCGACCCGAAACATCACCCATTCCTTCTCTCCAGAGATGCTGCCTGACCCGCTGAGTTACTCCAGCATTTTGTGTCTACCTTTGATTTAAAACAGCATCTGCAGTTCTTTCCTACACATCCAGCAGACACTTAGTGTCTTCCTCACAATTTGCTCTCCCTCCTATTAATATCATGAGGAAATTTGTTTCAGTGTACTAGGTTCCTTCATCTAAATGTTTGTTGTACGTGGTAATCTTTTTACGCGCTGATCTTTTTGGTACCTCAACGGTCACATCTTACTAACCAAAATATAACTCAATTATCTCAATTTAATTTTCAGCTAAAGTGCAGGAGTAAAAGGCCTGTCTCACGAGTCTGCGGTCATTGGCGGCAAAACAGGAACAATCTACCGCTCCTGGGCCGCCAGAGACCGCGGGCCCGGTCAAACGCCCACCGTCGGGGCCGTGCGGCGTTGTTCCCAACACCGCACGGTGCTAAAATAAAACCAACACTGTTCAAAAATATGTTTCTACCGCACAGCCGCCGCCAGTGAGGCACGAGTGCGGCACGGTCACCGCCACAGCCGCCGCCACAGCCACCGCCAGTGCGGCACGAGCGCCGTGCGTCGAACTTGCACCGCCACAGCCGCCGCTAGTGAGGCACGTGTGCGGCACGGCCGCCCCCACAGCCGCCGCGATCAGCACTGCCGCCGCCACAGCCCCGCAGATCCGAAATGACGTCATCGCAGTCGGCCCGCCCTTTTTTTTTAACTTTCCGCAAGCTCGTGGGACCAGCCGTACTTAAATCACTCGGCCCCCACGCAGCACCCGTGCGGCGCTCCCGCGGCATAGGCTCGGCGCTCTCGCCGTTGCCGTGCGGTCCCCTCTACCGGCGACGCCGCGCTTCACCGCCGATGACCGCAACAACGTGAGACAGAGCCTTAACTCAGCCGGTCAGGCAGCATATCAATAGGACATGGATAGCTAACGTTTTAGGTCAAACGCTTCTGATTGTAGCTGAGGGAGGAAAGCAGGAAGAGAGGATGGATCTCTCTATCTCCATCACATGGGGACAGGCTATTGGTTGATGTGTACCAGAAACTCACCAACACCCACAATTACCTGGACTACACCTTCTCCTACCATGCCTCTTGCAAATACACCATTCCCTACTCTCAATTACTCTGTCTCCACCACATCCACTCACAAAATGAGGCTTTCCACTCTAGGACATTCAACATAACCTCATTCTTTAGTAAATGTTTTACTCCTACTGTCATGGATAAATCCCTCACCCATGTCTCCTCTATGTCCTGTAGTTCTGGTCTTACCCCTCACCTCCCACCAGACAGAGCAAGGATAGAATTCCCCTGGTCCTTACCTTTCACCCCACCAAATTCCTCATGCAGCACATCATTCTCTGACATTTCTGCCACCTTCAATGTGATCCCACTACCAGTCATATCTTCCCATTCCCACCTCCTCCCACCTTCAGCAGAGGCCATTCCTCCTGCAACTCCTTGGTTCATGATCCCTTTCCTCCCAAACCACCCCCACCCCAGGTACTATCCCCTTCAACTGCTGGGGATGTAACACCTATCCCTACGCTGCCTCCCTCACATCCATCCAGAAACTCCAGCATCCCTCCAGGGAGGAGACAGAGCTTCACATGCACCTCCCCTCACCTTATTTACTGTATTCAGTGCTCTTGATGTCTCTTGAACATCAGCGAGATCAAGCATAGACCAAACTACTGCATTGCTGAATACTGCCAAGGCCTGCAGGATCTCTTGTTGGTTAACAGTTTAAACTCCCCTTCCCATTCCCATACTGACCTTTTTGGCCTGGGCCTCTTTCCATTGCCAGAATGAGGCCACATGCAAATGTGAGGAACAGCACCTCATATTGCAGCTTACAAGCTGGTATGAACATTGAACTCTCCAATTTTAGATAAATAATCAAATTTTTCACCCCCTGTGCCCCATTTTATCCCCCTCTCTCCCATGTGCCCATCCTGTAAGAACACTAATTTCTCCCACTATCCTGCCCCATTTCCCCTTCCCCCAGCTCTTCCACCTACATCACTTTCTTTGGCTTCACATTTCATGGGTCCTCTCCTTATCACACAGCCTTTTGCCTTTTCATCTATGGTCTTTCTCCACTCATCTGCCAAACAGAACCCCCTACCCCCACCCCCTCAGTTGTATCCACCTATCACTTGTCTGGCTTTGTCCCTCTACCACCCAGCTTCCTCTCACCTACTCCAATCAGTTTCAAGATGGTTCGTGACCCAAAACGTCACCTATCCATGTCCTCCAGAGATGCTGCCTGACCCGCTGAATTACTCCAGATCTCTGCATTTCTTTTGTAAACCAGCATCTGCAGTTCTTTGTGTCTCTATTCTCAGCTAATACAATGTCCATTCAACACTATTATCCCCTATGCCATGAACTCTTCTTTCAGGTAGGATTATATCAAATGCCTTTTGGAAATCCAATTACACAGTCCAGCCTGCTTGCTGTTTTTTAAAGAACTTCTTTTACATTTATCAACACAATTTGCTCTGCTTAATCTTGTTATGATTCTCTAAATGTCCAGTATTTCATTTATTTGTAAAGGATTCTAGATGTTTTTGCCAATTCTCTTGTCAATTAATTAATTATTACCATTTCTCTGTCTCACTTGATCTGTGCATTACATTCATCTGAAATTGTGGGAAGCATTGGAAGAGATAACAGTGATCTTCTCCTTGTCTGCTTTCCTCTGTCCAAATAACAGGGAGATGCAACTAAACTTGTTGCAAATATACCAGTATTTCATAATTCCGATAATCATCAAATAGAAGACATGGCACATTGACATTTGATGTAAATCCAAGGCAGCTACTAGAACACAAATGAAAAATGACCACCTTGGTGTCCGTTCACAGTCTGCCAGGTGGCATCAGCAACAAACTCCATAAATGTGCAACTATACCATTTTCAAAACTTACCTGTACCATGTGGTTTGACTTTGATACCTTGTTGTTCCACGCACTTCTGTTACTTGAGAATTACTGTTTTGGTTCACATCAGGACTCGTGAAAACATAGACCACTTTGTATACCCCGGGAGCCACTGCTCAGCAGAGGCGGGAATCGATGATGATATTTGCCATTGTCTTCAATGAACATACACGGTCTTTGGTCAAATGAGGAAAAGGATGTTTGAAGATCTGGCATAAACACATAGTTTACCAGGGAGCAATGATCTGTGGCTTCTTACATGCATCTGACACCTGGATTTATATAGCAGGCGGTTCAAGACATTGCAACATTACAAAATCCTTCAAATTCACTGGAAAGGTAAGCAATGTCAGTTTCCCTTCCCAAGTCATGTTCCCCAGGATTGAGGTACTAATGGCACCCTACTCCATTGAGTGAACCATGTCACTCACTCAAAACATACAGTCTATTTTGAGTACTGTCACAGGAAAAGATTACCAGGCATGCAATGGGTAATACTAGGTAATGCGGAGGCATGCAGAGTACTCAGGGTTTCCTCGAAAAAAATGCAACAGCCCCATTAACTTGGGTATTCTAGGCCCCATGATCACTCAGACTGGAATATTTTTAAGACCTTTTAATGGAATGATCTGTGATTCTCAAAGGACTCACAACCTGCAAATCTAGAGTGGAGGAAAGTCATCCACAAACCCAAGGTACTGTCTGGTGAGAAAACTCCATTTGTTGTTTCTGTTGCTTGAGGGAAAGCAGACTGAGTTTAAGGTACAGGTAAAAAAATATATAAATTCCACACTATTATAGTTGGCCTTTGTAGGATTGCTTGATTTGTGGAAACTATTTATTGCAATGGACTTTGATTGAAAGGAACATGTGAAATAGCCACCAGTGTGAAAGGATAAAACCGCTTCACTCGCGGCATAGTTCCAATGTTGACTTGGAGTGCAAAGCCACAGAGAAGGCATGATAATCTCCCACGATGCCAAGTCATGTGGAGGCTACAAATAGGTTTGGCTGTAAACCAGTAGGTCACATAAATGCAAAAAAGACAAGATTACTGCAGGTCATGTGAGTGCAGGCATTACCTTGTACATTATGAGAGCCCTCCAGCCTCTTGATGCCCATTGAATGGCCTCGTGTAGCAATTGGTGCAAAGCCCTGGAGAAGGTAATAGCCAGTAAAGATCGTAGTTCCTGTATTAATCCTATATTACTCAAATGCAAGGAATCATTGTTACCATAAGTTCATAAGTTTATAGGAGCAGAGTTAGGCCTTTCGGCCCATTGAGTTCACTCCACCATTCAATCATGGCTGATCAATTCTTCCCTCTCAACCCCATTCTCCTGTCTTCTCCCCCTAATCGTTGACACCCTTAAACACACTAGAATCAGATAGGGAGGAGGAAATGGGTATGCATGATATTTGCACATCTGAGGTGAGTGATAAGGACTGTTTTTAAGGCCACCTTATTGATTGAGGAAGCAGCTGTAAATATGTGCGTTAATACTGCAGCAAGTCAACCTTTCACTGGCCCGGTCATGTATTTGAAATGCTTAACCATCTTCTATCAGAGGCAGTAAAAATAAGCTATGCACAAATACAGGGAATATGAGATAATCTGAGCGATGGATGGAGCCAGTAACCCTTATAGGCATGTGCTATAAACATGCTCCAGACATCATAGGAAAAGACAGGGCTGAGTTGTCAGATTGGGGGACTGCATTTTCGCAAGGCAATGTCACAATAACCATATAACCATATAACCATTACAGCACGGAAACAGGCCATCTCGGCCCTTCAAGTCCGTGCCGAACATTATTATTATTTTTTTTTTTTAAATAAATACTTCCCCCTAGTCCCATCTACCTGCACTCAGACCATAACCCTCCATTCCTTTCCCGTCCATATACCCATCCAATCTATTTTTAAAGGATAAAATCGAACCAGCCTCCACCACTTCCACTGGAAGCTCATTCCACACAGCTACCACTCTCTGAGTAAAGAAGTTCCCCCTAATGTTACCCCTAAACTTCTGTCCGTTAATTCTCAAGTCATGTCCCCTTGTTTGAATCTTCCCTACTCTCAATGGAAAAAGCTTATCCATGTCAACTCAGTCTAACCCGCTCATAATTTTAAAGACCTCTATCAAGTCCCCTCTTAACCTTCTGCGCTCCAAAGAATAAAGACCTAACTTGTTCAACCTTTCTCTGTAACTTAGTTGCTGAAACCCAGGCAACATTCTAGTAAATCTTCTCTGTACTCTCTCTATTTTGTTGACATCCTTCCTATAATTAGGCGACCAAAATTGTACTCCATACTCCAGAATTGGCCTCACCAATGCCTTGTACAATTTTAACATTACATCCCAACTTCTATATTCAATGCTCTGATTTATAAAGGCCAGCACCCCAAAAGCTTTCTTTACCACCCTATCTACATGAGATTCCACCTTCAGGGAACTATGCACAGTTATTCCTAGATCCCTCTGTTCAACTGCATTCCTCAATTCTCTACCGCTTACCATGTACGTCCTATTTTGATTTGTCCTGCCGAGATGTAGTACCTCACATTTATCAGCATTAAACTCCATCTGCCATCTTTCAGCCCACTCTTCCAAATGGCCTAAATCTCTCTGTAGACTTTGAAAATCTACTTCATTATCCACCACACCACCTATCTTAGTATCATCTGCATACTTACTAATCCAATTTTCCACACCATCATCCAGATCATTGATGTACATGACAAACAACAGTGGACCCAACAGACCCCTGAGGCACCCCACTAGTCACCGGCCTCCAACCTGACAAACAGCCATCCACCATTACTCTCTGGCATCTCCCATTCAGCCACTGTTGAATCCATCTTGCTACTCCACCATTAATACCCAACAATTGAATCTTCTTAACCAACCTTCCATGAGGAACCTTGTCAAAGGCCTTACTGAAGTCCATATAGACAACATCCACTGCTTTACCCTCATCAATTTCCCTAGTAACCTCTTCGAAAAATTCTAGAAGATTAGTCAAACATGACCTTCCAGGCACAAATCCATGTTGACTGTTCCTAATCAGACCCTGCTTATCCAGATGCTTATATATATTGTCTTTAAGTATCCTTTCCATTAATTTGCCCACCACTGACGTCAAACTAACAGGTCTATAATTGCTAGGTTTATGCAGTGGGTAGATCTATAAGCTGTTCATACTTTGGGCACACTAACCAGTCACGTGGGTTTGGATGATGCTAAGGAATCTCCAACAATCATACCAGGGTTACAGGCTGCAACCCAAGGGTGGTTGTGGTGGAGGCAGATGTGATAGTGGCATTTAAGAGGCTTTTCACGAGGCACATGGATACACAGAGAATGGAGGGATATGGATCACGTTCAGGCAAGGAGATTAGTTTAACTTGGCATCATGTTCGGTGCAGACATTATGGGCTGAATGGCCTGTTCCTCTGATGTGTTGTGCATGTTATGTATACTCACATCCTCTTATTGTGAAGGTTAATATAGTATTTTCCTTCTTAATTGCTTGCTACATCTACATCTTTGCTTAAAGAGACGTGTATAGGCACATAAGTCTCCTTGTATATAAATATTTCCAAATTTAACATTTAAATAATATATATATATTTTTTTTTAAATTTGTATTTTATTAGAAGTACATTACATTACAACCACATACATTAGTACTTGTCATTTATATCTTCTTACAATTAATGTACTCCATTTATTTTTTACACTAGAAAAGGAAAAGATTGAAAGAAAGAAGAAAGTGAAGGAAAAAGTGAAAGTGTAGGAAATGTGACAACAAAAAAGGACGAAGACCCTATAAGAGCAAAATTAAAAACAAAAGAAAAAGAGTTAAGAAATAGACCCTAGGAAAGAAAGAAAGAGAGAAAGAGGAAAAAGAGAGAAACAAATATTTTTATGATCATTACGTAAATGGGACATACCAGCTCTTCAACTATCATCCCCCCTTACCTGACCACAATTTTTTTTTTTTAAGTACTTTTGCACCCTATGTTTGTAATAATTCTATAAATGCAGACCACGTCAGGTGGAAGTGATCTGGTTTACCTGCTAGGAGGAGTCTTATCTCTTCTAGGTGTAATGTTTCAAACATATTTGAAATCCACATATTTATAGTTGGTATTGGAGCCTTCTTCCAAAATTTTAGAATTAGCTTTTTTCCAGTTATTAACCCATAGTCCATTAGTTTCTTTTGAAACACATTTAGATCTGGACCATCTTCCGTTATACCGAAGATAATCCATTCTGCTTTGGGTATCAGTCTTGTTTTAAATAACTTTGTAAAGATTTCAAAAATTTCATTCCAAAATTTTTGAATTTTTGTACAAGAAACGAATGAGTGCGTTAAATAATATGCTGCCATGTTTTCTCTACTGACCTGGATACCTTTACGTTTATCTACATTACATCTGGCATGTTTTTGCCTACATGCTCATTCTGGTTGAGTCACATTGAAACCTCTTTGCATCCTCCTCACAATTCATAACTTCAACCAGTTTACTATGCAGCATACCAGCAAACTATGAAATATTACATTTGATTCTCCTGTTCAAATCATTGATATATATTATGAATGGTGAGACACAAACACTTATCCATGCAGTTATCCCTATTAGTTATTGTCCTTCACATTTAAAAATATATAATTTTCAATCCATGCTAATGCACCATAAACATTAATTTTGCAAACTAATCTATTATGTGTAATTTTACCAAATCATTCTCAAAATCTAAGTCTATCACATCTTACCTTATAGATCTTTAAAAGACTTCAGTAGTTTTTCCAAGCAAGATTTCACTTTAAAAAATCCACATTGACCTACTAAATCCCATTGATGACATGTAGTTGTCTTGTTATCTCATTCTTTGTAACAGGCTCTAGCATTTCATTGATGGCTGATGTTAGTCACCAGTGATTTTGTTTTCTCCCTCCCTCTTTATAAAAATAGTGGGATTACACTTTCCACCCTCCAATCTCAAAAACATACTGGAAACAGTTATGTTAGAGCCAAAAGCAAATATAGAGATATGGACATATTAATGGAGCTGTTGACTCATGTGTTAGGTTTCAGTGTTGACAGCTCAATGAAAACAAGTGACATCAAGAAGGAGTTATCCAGAGTATGTAAGCCTGCAAGCAGTCAACAAGACAGTAAAGTTGAGGCATCAATTTCAGAACAGGATATGAGACTAGATGTGTATGAGACTAACTTGGCAAAGTCCTCTGCTGGAATTACTGATGCATGGAATGGCTATTTCAGAAATGTCCCGTGTAATTTGCAGTGAAAAGTTCAGTAAAGCTGCTAACTCTCTCCTCTACCAGCCCGTCAATGAAAACTGAAGTATGGTCTCCAGACTTCCCCATTCTGAGGTCAACGATTAATTGGCGCATTTGCCAACTCTTCCTCCACTAAATCGATAACTGCATCGGAGCTGCCACCCGCACCTGTGCAGAACATGTTGATCTTATCATTTTTAATACTAGCTTCCACCCTGCCCTCAAATTAACTTGGACTATCTCTGGTACATCTCTCCCCTTTCTTGATTCTCTCTCCATCACGGGGGCAGACTTATTGACTGACGTCCACTGCAAACCTAATGATGTACGGCAGCATGGTGCCACAGCAGTAGAGTTGCTGCCTTACAGAGTCAGATATCTGGTCCGATCCTGACTACTAATGCTGGCAATACTGAGTTTATACCTTCTCCCCGTGGCCTGCGTGCGTTTCCTCCCACGTACAGGTTTGTAGGTTAATTGGCTTGGTATAATTGTATATTGTCCCTAGTGCGGACTTGGTGGGCCGAAAGGTCTGTTTCTGCTCTGTATCTCTAAACTAAACTAAGCTAAAACTAAACCTACTCACTCCCACAGTTACTTTGACTACACTTCTTCCCACCCTACCTCATGCAGAGATGCCAAACCTTACTCCCAATTTCTCATTCTCTGCCGCATATGCCTGGAAATGAGTCTTTCCCCTCTAGGACATCCAAGATGCGTCTTTCTTTAGTAATTATGGTTTCACCCCCTGCTGTTGTGGTTGGATCGCTCCCCGATGTCTCTTCTATGCCCCTCAGTTCTGCTCTCACACTTCCCCTCCCCCAGACAGAACAAGGATAGAGTTTTCCTGGTCCTCACCGTTCCCCCGACCATCCAACACATCACCCTCTGACATTTCTGCCACCTTCATTGTGATTCCATGTTACATCTTCCCATCCACAAGTCTTCCCACTTTCCACAGAGACCACTGCCTCCGCAACTCCTTGATCCCTTCCCATCCAAACCACCCCTTCCTTAGTTACTGTACATTGCCCTGCAGCCACGGGAGATTTCCACCATTCCATTCACCCAGAGACCGCAGCAGCTCTTCCAATGAGATAGAGTTCACATGCACTTTTTCGAATCTCATCTATCGCCTTAAGTGGTCCTGTTGTGGCCTTCTTTACGTCAGCAAGACCAAGCATAATTAAGGCAACACTTGCGCTTGGTCAAGGCCTGCAGGATCACCTGGTGTCTAGCTATTCCCCTTCCCATTCCCATACGGACTTTACAGTCCTGGGCCTTCTCCATTACCAGAGTGAGGCCATGTGCAAAACAGAGGAACAACCCCGCGCATTCCGCTTGAGTAGCTTAAAGGCTTGTCTCACGAGTCTGCGGTCATTGCCGGTGATACAGGAAGTATCTACCGCTCGTGGACCGCCAGAGACCGCGGGTTGGGTCAAACGCACACCGCCGGGGCCGTGCGGCAATTGTCCCAACACCGCACGGTGCTCACAAAAAGTCAGCAATGTCCAAAAATAATTTCTTGCCGCCAGTGAGGCACGAGTGCGGCACGGTCACCGCCACAGCCGCCGCCAGTGCGGCACGAGCGCCGTGAGTCGAACTCTCACCGCCACAGCCGCCGCCAGTGAGGCACGAGTGCGGCACGGTCACCGCCACAGCCTCCGCCAGTGAGGCACGTGCACGGCACGGGCGCCGCCACAGCGCCGCGATCAGCACTACCGCCGCCACAGCCCCGCTTGTCTTTTATAAAGCAAATTTCTATAACACCGCAAGCTCGTGGGACCGGCCATACTGAGATCACTCGGCCCCCGCGCAGCATCCGTGCGGCGTTCCCGCTGCATAGGCTCGGCGCTCTCGCGGTTGACGTGCGGTCCCCTCTTCCGGCGACGCCGCGCTTCACCGCCAATGACCGCAACACCGTGAGACAGAGCCTTTACAACCCAATGGTATGAACATTGACTTCTCCAATTTTAAGTAACATTTCCCCTTCCCCCTCTCTCTCCCTCCTATGTCTGCCCCCCCCCCCCCACCCACCCTGATGGGCACACATATCTCCTACAATCCTGCCCCTTTCCACAATTTATTCCACAAATAAATATCTTTTGAAACCGACGGGTGGTGCCACGAGCCGGCAGCCTCGCCTGCAGCTGTTCGTCCTTTCCACATTGTTTTGTTTTTAGTATGTTTAAAAGTGTGTTTTAGTGTGTTTAAGTGTGTTTAGTGTGGGGGGGTGGGGGCAGGAATTGGGGGAAACTGTTTTTTAGTCACCTCGGTGGAATGCGACTTTTCTCCTAGTTACATTTCGACCTCCTTCGCGGCCTAACAGCTTGGATTGGTGCGGCCTTTCCCGGAGTCGGGCCCAGAGCTTCAGCAATGGGCGCAGCGCGAACTTTTCATCACGGAGCCGGGCGATCCCTTGCTGGGGGTCGCTAGAAGAAGTGCTCCGATCGCTGGCCTGCGGACTACGACATCCTGAAGCCGCGGTCTGCGCAGCTTCTAGCTGTGGGCGCGGCGTGGACTTTAAGAGCTCCGACTACTGGCCTTCGGCCTATAACATTCTGAAGCCGCGGTCTGCGGAGCTTATAGCCACGGGTGCGGCGTGGACTTTAAGAGCTCCGACCGTTGGCCTGCGGCCTATAACTTCGTGAAGCCCCGGTCTCCGGTGGGAAGCGGCCGATTCGGACCTCCCGACGTCGGAGTTTCGAGCATCCCGACGAGAGGGCCTGTACAACGGGCCATCCGTAGCAGCGACTGCGGAGGGTTCATGGCCTCGACCACGGATGAACAAAGGAGGAGGACTGACAAAGTTATTGCCTTCAACCACAGTGAAGAATGTTGATTCCACAGTTGTGGATGTTCATGTTGTATTCTATTGTGTATTGTGCTCTTTTGTTTGTACGGCTGCATGGTAAATCAAATTCCACTGTCCCTTAAATGGTGCATGTGGCAATAAATGTGAACTTCAACTTGAACTCGATAAAGGTAAATTAAGGGAGTACACTCAGACAGCACTGGTTTTCTGACACCTGTGATCGAAATCACAGGCACCAGGAGACAAGTGCACACATAAAGCCTATGTGAATATCCTGAACTCTCCTTCAAACTGTTCTTTTGAGAATGTAGCAAGAACAACTGATTTCTCAAAACATCTGTGTATTTGCTTTTCACAAAGGCAAGCCCGTGGACCATACACTTACTTTGTAAACCTAGTTTAGCCTTGACATTATAATTCAAATGGAAGTTCAGTAATTATTTTTCAGTTTTCCAAAGTTGCTGCAAGTGGATGCATGAATCAGTACTGTGCAATACTCCGAACCATTCAGCTTGGCATAATTTTTAGCTCATTAGATGTCTCCTGCACATGATTTCATAATTAGGTTTCAAGCACAGAAACGAGAAGAAGGAGAGAAGCAAAGGGCAATTGAAACAGAGAAGTGCAAAACAAGGCCTGGATTCACCTCTTTTCATTGGTATTGATCTGGCAGGATTTTTTAACCTTCACTTTGACCCTGCTGGAATCCCATTCCGTTTTGTAGTTTTAGGATTGAGTAACGAGTCACTCTTTGCAGCACGAAAAATGTATTGACTGAAGTAAAAAAATAGGAATCCTATAAATGATAAAGGACAAGAATTAAGCAAAAGCTTGACAAATCACTGTTTCAGCATAATATATGAGATCAAAAGAAACTGCTTGCTAGACACTTTCTTCCTCTAAATTCCAAGTAGGTGACGTTCTTCCTTCTTTAACTCATGAACATTGCTCCTATAGGACTGTAAGAAATTGTAAACCCGTCCACACCTACCATCTCCTACTCCCTCATGATGTCCATGGGTTTTGGGCCATATCCATCTCAGTGAATAGTATTCAGGGAGCAACTGGGCATTTTGACGGGGGACTGTAGAAAACGTCCAAGGTTTATTTTAGTAACATAGATACATAGATACATAGAAAATAGGTGCAGGAGTAGGCCATTCGGCCCTTCGAGCCTGCACCGCCATTCAATATGATCATGGCTGATCATCCAACTCAGTATCCCGTACCTGCCTTCTCTCCATACCCCCTGATCCCCTTAGCCACAAGGGCCACATCTAACTCCCTCTTAAATATAGCCAATGAACTGGCCTCAACTACCCTCTGTGGCAGAGAGTTCCAGAGATTCACCACTCTCTGTGTGAAAAAGTTTTTCCTCATCTCGGTCTTAAAGGATTTCCCCCTTATCCTTAAGCTGTGACCCCTTGTCCTGGACTTCCCCAACATCGGGAACAATCTTCCTGCATCTAGCCTGTCCAATCCCATAAGAATTTTGTACGTTTCTATAAGATCCCCTCTCAATCTCCTAAATTCTAGCGAGTATAAGCCAAGTCTATCCAGTCTTTCTTCATATGAAAGTCCTGACATCCCAGGAATCAGTCTGGTGATCCTTCTCTGTACTCCCTCTATGGCTATAATGTCCTTCCTCAGATTTGGAGACCAAAACTGTACGCAATACTCCAGGTGTGGTCTCACCAAGACCCTGTACAACTGCAGTAGAACCTCCCTGCTCCTGTACTCAAATCCTTTTGCTATGAAGGCCAACATACCATTCGCTTTCTTCACTGCCTGCTGCACCTGCATGCCTACTTTCAATGACTGGTGTACCATGACACCCAGGTCTCGCTGCATCTCCCCATTTCCTAATCGGCCACCATTTTGATTAACATAGCGGAGATCTCTCTTCCAGTTTATTTGGAATATCCTGTTAGGACTGCTCTTGGACAAAATAATTATTGAAGAAAAAGCAGAAAGCCAACCAAAAAAGGAGCCAAAGAAGAAGAAACGAAAGACAAAATAAAACAAAATGGTGGGTCTGGACATGAGCACATACACAGGACATTTACGTAGAACATAAAGAAGTACAGCACAGGAACAGGCCCTTCAGCCCACAATTTACCTGCTGAAAATAATGCCAAGATAAACTAATATCTCCTGCACACAAGCCATACCTCTCCATTCCCTACATATCAATGCACCTATTTAAAATCCTTATAAACGCCATTGACATATCTGCGTCCACCACCACCCCCTGTAACGCATTAGAGTTTCTAGAATAGGGAGTAACATGAGGAAAAGACAGCACTTTATCTGGAAACAGTTTTAGATTGATAAATGATGTTGATAAATGACTGTGACATATGATATGACAATCCCATGTAATTCTTATATCATGGTGATATGTGAGTGTTGTATTTTGTCAGTGTTAGTAACATGTCAAAACTGTGACATAAAGATACATCATAGCAAATGTCTGAACAGTGACAGGTGCTGACATTCTGAAGTGGTTATAAAGGATGAGGTGACATTAGTGCAGGTTGAAGATGAACATATTGGAATGACCAAGTTACATCTATTTGCGCAACATTGGCACTTAGGAGGAAATGTGTAATGATTTTTATGAGAATAAAATGAATTGAGTAATGAGCCAGAAAGTAAAGCGTAACTAATTTTCAATTGCTGATTTTTAAGGGGTTAGCATATAGAGCTAAAAGTAAATGGATTAAATATTCCATGTGCTTATTTTTGCATTCCTGTTACAACTCTTCTTGAAGAGTAAGAGAAAGTCCTTACTAAGTTTTTGGTGTTCATTGCAACGGTGACCATGATGGGGCATCTTGGTTAGCATGGATGGGTTGGGCTGAAGGGCCTGCTTCCGTGCTATATGACTCTATCTGCATTCACCAAGGAGAAAAACATGGAGGATGATGAGTTCAGGGAGAGGTGTGTGGATAATCTGGAGCAGGTCAGTATTAAGGAGGAGATGTTAGATGTCCTAAGATAATAGATGAACCCTCGGAGTCAGATGAGATCTATTCCAGATTGCCATAAGAAGCAGGGAGGAGTTAACTCTGATCCGAGTGAAGATTATCACATCTCTGTTAGCAGATAAATTGCCAGAAGTCTGGAGGATTGTTAATGCTGTTCCTTTATTGAAGGACGAATAGGACATCTCAGGGTGATTCTTCAGTAAGTGTCTAATTTGAAATTTCTGGAAACCCGATTATCTATATAATTAAAACTCAAATCTTGACCATTTCCTGTTTGCACTGCATATTGATTTTAGAAAAAACACTACCACTTACGGGTGTGATTTTTGCCCATCTTACTCAGAGTCCCACTCCGCTGCACAGAACAAGACTTATTAATGTTTTAAAAATGTTGAGATTCTCTCTCCTATCAATCGTGCCATGAAGACCACGCCCCTTCCGGTGGGAGGGGGAGGGACTATAAAACCCGGAAGGGTGGACTGCCTCAGTCTCTGCAAGATGGGGGAGCGAGAGTTTATGACTCTCAGTCTGAGCTGTGAATAACACCGAACGCATGTCTACTAAACTGTGAATGGTTTTACTGACCTGTGAGTGCCCTTAATGTGGTTGGTTGGTTTGAAAAAGCCAAGCAAATGTGGTGGTGATGGTTGGTTTGAAAAAGCTAAGCAAATGTGGTGGTGGTGGTGGTTCATTTGAAAAAGCTAAGCAAATGTGGTAGTGGTGGTGGTTGGTTTGAAAAAGCTAAGCAAATGTGGTGGTGGTGGTTGTTTTGAAAAAGCTTATAATTAAAAGTCTAAACTTGACCACTTCCTGTTTGCACGCTATATTGATTTTAGAAAAAACGCTACCACTTATGGCTGTGATTTTTGGCCATCTTATTCAGAGTCCCCCTCCGCTCATCAGGACCAGAGGATTTTTCCCATTGATGAAAAAGAAGAGTTATTTGTGTTGAAAAAATGTTGAGATTCTCTCCTGTCAATCACGCCATGAAGGCCACGCCCCTTCCGGTGGGAGGGGGAGGGACTATAAAACCCAGAAGTGTGGGCATGGCTCAGTCTCTGCAAGATGGGGGAGAGAGAGGTCACGACTCTCTGTCTGAGCTGTGAACCAACTGAACACGCTGAATGTCTACTGAACTGAGTGTGGTTTTTATTTGGTGTTTTGTGGTGTTTTGTGGTGGTTTCACCCTGCTTGAAATGGTATGAAACTGCATTTGAATTTGGTGACCTTGCACCCTGCATGAAATGGTATGAAACTGCATTTGAATTTGGTGGCCTTGCATCCTGCTTGAAATGGTATGAAACTGCACTTCAATTTGGTGACCTTGCAACCTGCTTGAAATGGTTTGAAACTGCACTTGAATTTGGTGGTGTTGCACACTGCTTGAAATGGCATGAAACTACATTTGAATTTGGTGGCCTTGCACCCTGCTTGAAATGGCATGAAACTGCATTTGAATTTGGTGGCCTTGCACCCTGCTTGAAATGGTATGAAACTGCATTTGAATTTGGTGGCCTTGCACCCTGCTTGAAATGGAATTTCAAGGAATAGCCGTGAGTCAACTGCCAGCCCACCGCCAGGCTTGAGTGACTGAGCTGCTAGCCCAAGAATCCATTTGGCCCACAATATCCATACTAGCCCTCTGGAAACAACACCCATACTAGCGCTCCAGAACCCCCACCACCCCGTGTGAACATGGGACCCACAGGTCCCACTTAGTCTAGTATGGGGGAAAAGGAGCAAAATAATAATATTAATATAATATCAAGGGGGGGTTAGTGTGTGTGTGTGTGTGGGGGGGGGGGGTGGTTAGTATGTGTGTTTCCCTCTGTAGTGTGTCTACCCCCTCCCCTTCCCTCTCTATCCTCCCCCCCCCCACAACCGCGCATTGAGGGGAAGGGACCCAACGGTCCCACTTGGTCTAGTATTATACTAAAACTCTTCCCTTTGTTCCCATGTCTGTGTGTATGCAGGGTTGTGTTGGCTTTCTTTTAATCTCCTTAATTTATATCTTGTTCCAAACACTAGGCCACAACCTTCCCATTTTCACTCTCATGCTACTCACATTTTTTCCACCGACCGGATAAATATCTTCCAGTTGCATTTCAACCTATATTTAACGTTACTACCCTTTTAACAACAGCTTCAAAATGTTAAAGTTTTCAAAGTTCTCATTTTGAAGAAAAAAATTACGACTGACGTCGCAACCAACTCGCAAGGCACGACGGGGCACTCTGCGGAGGGGCACTCAAGAGCTCAAACCACAAAACAATGGCGTCAGAATGGAACAATGCGTGCGGGAGGGGCAGTCAAGCGTTCCAAACGCAAAAAAAATCCGACTGACGTCAGAATGGGACACTCCGCGTGGGAGGGGCGGTCAAGCGCTCAAAACACAAAAAAATCAATCCACTCCCAAGTCGAGTCCTCGGGTCGACGTTCACCCATAGCCTCGCTCGGGTCCTCGGGTCGGCCTCGCTCGTGTCCTCGGGTCGACGCCTTCCCACGGCCCGATGCATGGTGGGGAGGCTGCTGCCGCGGGCCAAGCCCGTCGACTGGGCCTAGGCTGGAGCAGAGCCTGGAGCTGGAATGAGGGCTGAGCTCGGCGCTTGAGATGGGGCCGTGACCAGCGGCGAAAAAGAAGCCGCCGGTGGAACCAAGGACGAGGCGGGGTCAGGGACGAGTCCGGAGATGAAGTTGGGGCCTGCGCGGAGATGAAGTCGGGACCTGGACTGGAGACCATGCGGCGGCTGAGCTGACGGCTGCAGTCTACAGCCAGGGCCGGGTGGAGTATGAGAACCAGGCCGAGTTCCAGGCCCTGGCGCTGCTCTACGACCTGGGTAGGTGCTGCGGCATATTAATATAATATCAAGGGGGGGGTGGAGGAGTTAGTGTGTGTGTGTGTGTGTGTGTGGGGGGGGTGGTTAGTGTGTGTGTGTGTGTGTGACGCCGCAGGCCCCCGCCCCCCCCCCCCTCCGGCAACCGCTCGTTGAGGGGACGGGACCCAACGGGTCCGTCTTGGGCTAGTATATACTAAAATGGTACAGTGAAATTCTTACTCGTGGCAGCAAAGCAGGTTTATATATACCAAACTCAATAGATAACATAATAAACAACCCCAAAAAATACATTTTAAAAATCAAAACAAAAACCCGAAGTCCCTAATTTTATGATCAGACTGATTTAAAGGTCTCTATCAATACTTGTCCCTGTATCCACGGTGTGCATTTTCTTACTGGGACCAATGTTTTCAGAATTTAATTATTTTGGCTTTACCTGATTATTTCCTCTTTCCTATTTTGAAGTCCATTTTTATATTTCACAAATTGCAATTGTTTTACTACACACACTTAAGGCTCTGTCTCACGGTGTTGCGGTCATCGGCGGTGAAGCGCGGCGGCGCCGGTAGAGGGGACCGCACGGCAACGGCGAGAGAGCCGAGCCTATGCCACGGGAGCGCCGCACGGATGCTGCGCGGGGGCCGAGTGATTTAAGTACGGCTGGTCCCACGAGCTTGCGGTAAGTAAAAAAAAGGGCGGGCCAACTGCGATGACGTCATTTCGGATCTGCGGGGCTGTGGCGGCGGCATTGCTGATCGCGGCTCTGTGGCGGCGGCTGTTGGCGGCAGCCGTGCTGATCGCGGCGTGGTGGCGGCCGTGCCGCACACGTGCCTCACTGGCGGAGGCTGTGGCGGTGAAGGTTCTACTCATGGCGCTCATGCCACACTGGCGGCGGCTGTGGCGGCGGCCGTGCCGCACTCGTGCATCACTGGCGGCGGCTGTGCGGTAGGAAAATATTTTTGAACAGTGTTGGTTTTATTTTAGCACCGTGCGGTGTTGGGAACAACGCCGCACGGCCACGGAATTGTGCGTTTGACCGAGTGCGCGGTCTATGGCGGCCCAGGAGCGGTAAATTCTTCCTGTTTCGCCGCCAATGACCGCAGACTCGTGAGGCAGGCCTTTTACTCTGTTGGCTGTTTGAAAGGATGCATATGGAAATATCTTTCATTACTTTATGCAAAGCACACTCACATTAGAAATATTAATTACCTATTTGATCATTTGCTCAGTTGTGTGCAAAGTAATGGGAGTAATTTTGAAGCTCACGTATGATTTAATTTTTGTGTTTCTGTTTCTAAGGTGATGAATTGTGGATGTCTTCCATGTTTGTTTATACATTCTATTGTAGCAATAAATACAAAATGCCATGTTTCTAACCGATTGATTAGAAAAAATGTGTAGAATCAGTTTTAACTATTTACCTTTCTTGGGAAGCCCAATATACATCAAGATCATGCACCAAGAAATGCATGTTGACATGCAGAAAACATTAAAATGGAAACTGGCATTTAATTTAATTGATTATAACATCACATGCTTACATGCTTCAGTGTTCTGAAGATTTTTTTTTATCATTTCCTGGCAAAATCTTTGAAGAAATGTGGATATCTACACATTAATTTGGAATGTTCACACCATTAACTAGCTTTATTTTTGTGATGTGCTTTTCATGAGAAAGGACTGTTCAAAACATGAACCTATATTTTTCCCTCCACTGAATGTTACATGCAGCATTTCCAACATATGTGGTCTATTTCAGGGAAAGCAATTATTTCCTTGGTTCTGCTCCATTATTCAATGCAATCATGCCTGATCCATATCCTAACTTACCTCATTGGAGTGGCGGAGAAATTGTGTAACTATTTATTCTCATGTAACTATATAAAAATTCATAGGGGTCAATTTTGAGTGCCAAATGTAGTAACAAAGTGGTAATAAAAAAACATATTTGAACCATATTTGACTCCATTTGATTGGAATTTTACTGCAAATGACTACAGCAGATGTTAAGACCTTTGCAATATGAGTCTACAATATAAATAGAAATCAGTCTACTTACATACTGGATTGTAAATGCTTGAAACCTGCAAGCAATTCTATAGGTTTTGGAAGCCAAGAAGGCTACCAGATATAAGTATACAGAGCATTGCAGAATCTCCGTTGCCTCTAAAACCAAAGCAACATCCTGCTGTTTCAATTGACTAATTGTAATGGAGAGCTCCTGGCTATTTAAAATTCAAAATCTGTCCTGCCATGTGGATTCATCTCATTTGACAAGAAACTCCACATAAATGAAAAAAATGCACCACAATACAATTAACATTTGTAAAGTAAGAAGATGTGCCTCATCCACACAGCTGGGGCTATTGGGTTGGATCTGGCAGCAAATGAAATAGTGTCATATCCAACCCAGTCGGTTCCACACTAGAGAAAAACTATAGATAGTCACAAAATGCTGGAGTTAAGCCCCTGTCCCACTTTCCCAAGTTACTCACGAATTCTCCCGAGTTTTCCCCTTGATTCAAACTCGGAGGACATTTTTCAACATGCTGAAAAAAGTCCCGACTTACCTGATGCCCCGAGTACCTACGGCTGGTATTACGAGCCGCTATGAAATATCTAAGGACTCCTACGGCCTCGCTACGGACATTCTCCGAGTTTGAATCAAGGGGAAAACTCGAGAGAATTCGTGAGTAACTCGGGAAAGTGGGACAGGGGCTTAACTCAGCGGGACAGGCAGCATCCCTGGAGAGAAGGAATGGGGAACGTTTTGGGTCGAGACCCTTCTTCAGACCGATGTCAGGAGAGTGAGCGTACAGAGATAAAAATGTAGTCAGAGACAGCAAGACTGGACAGAGAATTGGGAAGGGGGAGGGGATGGAGGGAGAGGGAAAGCAAGGGCTACTTGAAGTTAGAGAAGTCAATGTTCATACCACTGAGGTGTAAGCTGCCCAAGCAAAATATGAGGCGCTGTTCCTTCCAATTTGCACTGGGCCTCACTCTGTCAGTCTTCTTCTTCTTGCGTATGGCATGCACAGCCTAAAGTTGTAGACACCAAAACACTACATCTATTTGTTTGTGCACATCGGGTTAATTGCATTAGTCGAAACAGGGTGGACCACGTGAAGGTTGCAATCTCCCACCCCACTCTGTCAATGGAGTAGGGCCAGGACAGAAAGGTCAGTATGGGTGTTAAAGTGTTTAGCAACCGGGAGATCTAGTAGGCCTCGGTGGACCAAGCGCAAGTGACCAGCGAAACAATTGCCAAGTCTATGCTTGGTCTTGCCGATATACAGAAGGCCACATCAGGAACACTGCATGCAGTAGACGAGGTTTGGAAGAGGTGCATGTGAACCTTCTGTCTCACCTGGAAGGACTTACCTGTGATGCCTCGGGTTGCAACTTTGTCAGCTCTCCCCATTCACTTTGTACATCTCCTTTATGAATGAAG
>JAXLNO010001291.1:0-62457 GCA_038087875.1 Malacoraja senta
TTTACAACCACATTCTCGAACTACCAATGAAATGCTGAATATCCACTTTCAGGGAGCTATGTACTTTGAATCCTAAATCCCTCTGCTCTACAACCCTTCCCAGGGCCCGACCGTTCACTGTGAAGGCCCTGTTGTAGAGAAGTGGAAGCCCTCCTGTTGTAGAGAAGTGGAAGCTAGCCAATAATATAAGAGAGGATAGCAAAAATTTCTACGGATATATAAAGAGTAAAAAAGAGGCAAGAGTGGACGTTGGGCTGCTGGGGAATGATGCAGGAGAAGTGATAACAGGAAATCAAGAAATGGCTGAGGAGTTGCATAACTTTTTTTTGCATCAGTCTTCACAGTGGAAGACACCAGCAGTGTGCCTGCAATCCTAGACAGTCAGGGGATGGAAGTTCGTGGAGTGGCGATTACTAAGGAGGTGGTTGGAAAACTGAAAGGTCTGTAGGTGGTAAGTCACCTGGACCGATGGACTGCACCCCAAGGTTTTGAAGAAGGTGGACACAGAGATTGTGGAGGCATTAGTTGTGATATTTCAAGAATCACTAAAGGGCCTGTCCCACTTTCACGACCTAATTCACAACCTTTTTTACTCGTGGACATTTTTCATCATGCTAGAAAAACGCCCCAACCTACTTGATGCCACGAGTACCTACGACTAACATCACGACTTACCTACGACCTCTTGACGACCATGCTGTGGGTATGAGTCAAGGGCAAACTCGGCATAGTGGGACAGGCCCTTTAGGAGTGGTTCCTGAAGATTGGAAAATTGTGAATATCACCCTGCTGATGGGAGGAAAGCAGAATAGCGGAAACTATAGTCTGGTTAGCCCGAATTCAGTGGTTGGTAAGATTTTCGAGTCAATTATAAAGGATGTGATGCAGTAATTGGAAGTTCATGATAAAATAGGCTGAAATCAGCATGGTTTTGTGAAGGGAAGATCTTGCCTGACAAATCTGCTGTTCTTTGACGAAGTTAATAGCAGGACAGACAGTGGGGAGACTGTAGATGTCGTTTGCCTATATTTTCAAAAGGCCTTCAATTAGGTGCTACACGTCAGGCTACGAGGGACGATGAGAGCCCATGGTATTGAAGGGAAGATACTAGCATGGATAGCGAGCGGGCCAGCTGTATTGCAGAAGGGAAAGAGTTGGAATAAAAACCACTTTTTCAGGTTGGCTGCCAGTGACTAGTGGAGTTTCACACGGGTCTGTGCTGAGGACGCTTCTATTCACGTTGTATATTAACGTTTTGGATAATGGGATTGAAGGCTTTGTGGCCAGGTTTGCAGATGATGCTAAGATAGGTGGAGGGGCATGCAGTGTAGAGGAAGCAAGGAGGCTGCAGAAGGACTTGGACAGATTAGGAGAGTGGGCGGAGAAGTGGCAGATGTAATTCAGTGAAGCAAAGTGCGGAGTCATGCATTTTGGTAATAATAATAAAGGCGTAGATTATTTTCTAAATGGAGAGAGAATTCAGAAATCGGTGCAAAGGGATTTGCAATTCTGCACCAGCACTCCCAAAAAGTTAAATTGCAAGTTGCATCGGTAGTAAGGAAGGCAAATCCAATGCTAGCATTTATATTAAGAGGACTGTAATACAAAAACAGATATAATGCTGAGGCTCTATAAGGCGCTGGTCAGGCTACATTTGTAGTACTGTGAGCAAATTTGGACATCATATCTGAGGAAGGATGTGCCGGCTCTGAAGAGGGTCCAGAGGCATTTTACAAGAATGATCCCAGGAATGAGTGGGTTAGCATATGACAGCATGGGCGTTTGACAGCACTGGGCCTGTACTCGCTGGAGTTTAGAATGGTGAGGGGGGACCTCATTGAAACTTACAGAATAATGAAAGGCATAGATAGAGTGGATGTGGAGAGGATGTTTCCACTGGTGGGAGAGTCTAGGACCAGAGGTCGTAGCCTCAGAATTAAAGAATTAAAAAGGTGAGGAGGAACTTCTTTAGTCAGAAGGTAGTTAATCTGTGGGACTCATTGCCAATGAGGGCTGTGGAGGCTGTCAGTGGATGTTTTTAAGGCATAGATAAGTTCTTGATTAGAATGAGTGTCAAGGGTTATGGGGAGAAGACAGGAAAATGGGATTTGGTGGCAGATATCAACCATGATTGAATGGCGGAGTGGACTCGATGGGCCGAATGGCCTAATTCTACTAGAACTTGTGAAAATTTTTGCATACAAATCTGCAAGACTATCCCCGTACATAACTACAATCGCCTCAGTGAGTGCAGTATTCACAGAGCAACTCACCGAGTCCATGTGCAAGAGGTGGAATTTTTGTGCCATTTCACAGTCCCAGCTGCAGCTGGCCACAAAGGCCCATTATAGCCGTCTCCTCCATTTTGGTCATCTCGTGAACCGTCGTCCCTCTTCACGCCTGGCCTTCTTTAAACCTTTGCTCCCCGGGGCGGACCTCGAGGGCGTGGAAGGTTAGACCCTCCCGGTTCCTCTCACCAGGCCCTTTGTCCAGCGTCTGCCACCATTGCCGTTTCCTTCCACTCCCTCTCTGATTCCCGATCCATGTGGTGAGCAAGTCAGGAAGTCACATTTATTTATATAGCACATTTAAAAAACAACTCTCGTTGGCCAAAGTGCTTTACATTTGTTATAAGAATAGCACAAACATAACAAACTACATACATATATACATGTAGCCCTCACTCAGAGGACGTCAGGAAAGGCTGGGAGTATAGATAAGTCTTTAGTCTTGACTTAAAAGAGTCGATGGAGGGAGCGGTTCTGATGGGAAAGGGGATGCTGTTCCACAGTCTAGGGGCTGCAACCGCAAAGGCGCAGTCGCCCCTGAGCTTATGCCTAGACCGTGGGATATTCAGCAACCCCAAGTCGGCCGATCTGAGGGACCTGGAGGTGGAGTGGTGGGTGAGAAGACTTTTTATGTAGGTGGGGGCAAGCCCATTGAGGGCTTTGTAGACATGGAGGAGGATCTTGAAGTTTATACGGAACCGCACAGGGAGCCAGTGGAAAGAGGCCAGGATCGGGGTGATGTGGTCCCTTTTTCGGGTGTCTGTCAGGAGTCTCGCTGCGGCGTTTTGGACCAGTTGCAGGCGGGACAGGGAAGATTGGCTGATGCCAGTGTAAAGGGAGTTGCAGAAATCTAGGCGGGAGGAGATGAATGTGTGGATGATCTTTTCCAGGTCATCAAACTGGAGGAATTGTTTTATTTTAGCTATCGTCCGAAGCTGAAAGAAGCTAGCTTTTACCACGGCATTGACTTGTTTGTCAAATTTCAGTGCTGAGTCAAATATCACGCCAAGGTTTTTGACGTGAGGTTTGAGTAGTGGGGTAAGGCTTCCAAGGCTGCCTGCTATCATTTTGATTGAGTCCGAGGGGCCGAGAAGGATGACCTCAGACTTACTCTCGTTCGGTTGGAGGAAGTTCTGGGCCATCCAACACTTTATATCCTCGAGGCAGTGGGTAAGGTTAAACAGATTTGATTGGTTTTTGGGCTTCAGGGGGAGATAGAGTTGTGTATCGTCTGTGTAGCAATGGAAGGAAATGCCGTGCCTTTCAATGACTTGGCCTAAGGGGAGCATATACAGGGAGAAGAGAATGGGGCCAAGGATGGAACCTTGTGGAACCCCACAGCAGAGATTAGCTGGGGAGGAGAATGAGTTGCCTATGTTAGTCGAGAAACTCCTACCTTTGAGGTAGGAGATGAACCAGATCAGGGCAGTGCCATCAATACCAACCCCATACCGGAGACGGTCAATTAGGATGGTATGGTCGACAGTATCAAATGCTGCGCTGAGGTCAAGAAGGAGCAGGGGCCGGGCTCAGCAGCCTACCCTCATCGAGCGAGCTGGGCCTGCACTGGCTAGCTTGCAGGCTGCTGCAGTGCCTCCAGCAGCCCTGTCCACCATCGAGGCCCTGTCCTGCTTCCCTCCGCTGGTCCACTAACCGGCCCTTTATTCCATCTTCCTCCTCTCCATTGTGAGCAGAGGCCGAGCTCAGCAGCTACCTCTCCGGTCCTGTTCTTGTTACCATGGCTCGCCGGGAGACGACCTTCTGCAGCGCGGCTCGTCGGGTCGCTCGCCGACATCTCTCCTTGCTCTGCCGGCGGCCATGTTTTAAACTGAATAAGGGGGGTGGGGTGTCGAATGGGATAGTGGAGGATGGAGTTAAAGGGAAAGGGTTTCTTAAATGTGTGAGCGTAGAGACAGAGGGGTGTAAAATGAGGGTAGAAGCAATAGGTAGCAAGGTGAAAAGTAAAAGTGGCAGGCAGACAAAACCAGGGCAAAAATCAAAAAGGGCCACTTTTCAACATAATTGTGTAAGGGGTAAGAGTTGTAAAAACAAGCCTGAAGGCTTTGTGTCTCAATGCAAGGAGCATTCGTAATAAGGTGGATGAGTTGAATGTGCAGATAGCTATTAATGACTATGATATAGTTGGGATCACGGAGACATGGCTCCAGGGTGACCAAGGCTGGGAGCTGAACATCCAGGGATATTCAATATTCAGGAGGGATAGAGAGAAAGGAAAAGGAGGTGGGGTAGCGTTGCTGATTAGAGAGGAGATTAACGCAATGGAAAGGAAGGACATTAGTTTCGAGGATGTGGAATCGGTATGGGTAGAGCTGCGAAAGGGGCAGAAAACGCTGGTGGGTGTTGTGTACAGGCCACCTAACAGTAGTAGTGAAGTTGGAGATGGTAACAAACAGGAAATTAGAAATGCGTGCGACAAAGGCAAAACAGTTATAATGGGTGACTTCAATCTACATATAGATTGGGTGAATCAAATTGGCAGGGGTGCTGAGGAAGAGGATTTCTTGGAATGTATGCGGGATAGTTATCTAAATCAACATGTAGAGGAACCAACGAGAGAGCAGGCTATGTTAGACTGGGTATTGAGTAATGAGGAAGGGTTAGTTAGCAGTCTTGTTGTACGTGCCCCCTTGGGCAAGAGTGACCATAATATGGTTGAGTTCTTCATTAGGATGGAGAGTGACATTGTTAATTCAGAAACAATGGTTCTGAACTTAAAGAAAGGTAACTTTGAGGGTATGAGACGTGAATTGGCCAAGATTGACTGGCAATTAATTCTAAAAGGGTTGACGGTGGATGTGCAATGGAAGACATTTAAAGACTGCATGGATGAACTACAAAAATTGTTCATCCCAGTTTGGCAAAAGAATAAATCAGGGAAGGTAGTGCATCCGTGGATAACAAGGGAAATCAGGGATGGTATCAAAGCAAAGGATGATGGGTACAAATTAGCCAGAAAAAGCAGCAGACTGGGAGAAATTCAGAGACCAGCAGAGGAGGACAAAGGGCTTAATTAGGAAAGGAAAAATAGATTATGAAAGAAAACTGGCAGGGAGCATAAAAACTGACTGCAAAAGTTTTTATAGATATATGAAAAGAAAGAGATTAGTTAAAACAAATGTAGGTCCCTTGCAGTCAGAAACATGTGCGTTGATCATGGGGAACAAGGATATGGCGGACCAATTGAATAACTACTTTGGTTCCGTCTTCACTAAGGAAGACATAAATAATCTGCCGGAAATAGCAGGGGACCGCGGGGTCAAAGGATTTGGAGGAATTGACTGAAATCCAGGTTAGCCGGGAAGTGGTGTTGGGTAAATTGAATGGATTAAAGGCCGATAAATCCCCAGGGCCAGATAGGCTGCATCCCAGAGTACTTAAGGAAGTAGCTCGAGCAATAGTGGATGCATTAGTAATAATCTTTCAAAACTCTTTAGATTCTGGAGTAGTTCCTGAGGATTGTCGGGTAGCAAACGTAACCCCACTTTTTAAGAAGGGAGGGAGAGAGAAAACGGGGAATTACAGACCAGTTAGTCTAACATCGGTAGTGGGGTAACTGCTAGAGTCAGTTATTAAAGATGGGATAGCAGCACATTTAGAAAGTGGTGAAGTCAGCATGGATTTACGAAAGGTAAATAATGTCTGACGAATCTTATAGAATTTTTCGAGGATGTAACTAGTAGCGTGGATAGGGGAGAACCAGTGGATGTGGTGTATCTGGACTTCCAGAAGGCTTTTGACAAGGTCCCACATAAGAGATTAGTATACAAACTTAAAGCACATGGCATTGGGGTTTCAGTATTGATGTGGATAGAGAACTGGCTGGCAAACAGGAAGCAAAGAGTAGGAGTAAACTGGCTGGCGTCGGGGGTTCCGAGGCTGGCGTCGGGGGTTCCGAGGCTGGCGTCGGGGGTTCCGAGGCTGGCGTCGGGGGTTCCGAGGCTGGCGTCGGGGTTCCGAGGCTGGCGTTAGGGTATTGAGGCTGGCGTTGGGGTTTCGAGTGCCGTTGGGGTTTAGCGGCTGCCGTTGCGGTTTAGCGGCTGCCGTTGCGGTTTAGCTGCAGGCGTTGGGGTTTACCTGCAGGCGTTGGGGTTTACCGGCTGGCGTTGTGGTTTACCGGCTGGCGTTGGGGTTTACCGGCTGGCGTTGGGGTTTACCGGCTGGCGTTGGGGGTTAGCGGCTGGCGTTGGGGGTTAGCGGCTGGCGTTGGGTGTTAGCGGCTGGCGTTGGGTGTTAGCGGCTGGCGTTGGGTGTTAGCGGCTGGCGTTGGGTGTTAGCGGCTGGCGTTGGGTGTTAGCGGCTGGCGTTGGGGCTTCGCGGCTGGCGTTGGGGCTTCGCGGATGGCGTTCAGCGGCTGGCGTCGGGGTTCAGAGGCTGGCGTCGGGGTTCAGAGGCTGGCGTCGGGGTTTCGCGGCTGCCGTTGGGGTTTAGCTGCAGGCGTTGAGGTTGAGCGGCTGACGTTGGGGTTGAGCCTGGCGTTGGGGCTTCGCGGCCGGCGTTGTGGCTTCGCGGCCGGCGTTGGGGCTTCGCGGCTGGCGTTGGCGTTCCAGGGCTGGCGTTGGGGTTCAGCGGCTGGCGTTGTGGTTCAGCGGCTGGCGTTGGGGTTCAGCGGCTGGCGTTGTGGTTTACCTGCAGGCGTTGGGGTTGAGCGGCTGGCGTTGGCGGTTGGCGTTTCGTGGTTGGGGTTTCGGGGCTGGTGTTGGGGTTCCGAGGCTGGCGTTGGGGTTCCGAGGCTGGCGTTCGGGTTCCGAGGCTGGCGTTGGGGTTCCGAGGCTGGCGTTCGGGTTCCGAGGCTGGCGTTGGGGTTCCGAGGCTGGCGTTGGGGTTCCGAGGCTGGCGTTGGGGTTCCGAGGCTGGCGTTGGGGTTCCGAAGCTGGCGTTGGGGTTCCGAGGCTGGCGTTGGGGTTCCGAAGCTGGCGTTGGGGTTCCGAGGCTGGCGTTGGGGTCCCGAGGCTGGCGTTAGGGTTTACCTGCAGGCGTTGGGGTTCAGCGGCTGGGGTTGAGCGGCTGGCGTTGGGGTTGAGCGGCTGGCGTTGGGGTTGAGCGGTTGGGGTTGAGCGGCTGCCGTTGGTGTTGAACGGCTGCCGTTGATGTTTAACGGCCGCTGTTGGTGTTTAGCGGCTGGCGTTGGGGGTTATTGGCTGGCGTTGGGGGTGAGCGGCTGGCGTTGGGGGTTAGCGGCTGGTGTTCGGGTGCAGCGGCAGGCGTTGAGGTGCAGCGGCCGGTTTTGTGGTTTAGCGGCTGCCGTTGCGATTTGCGGCTGTCGTTGGGGTTTAGTGACTGGCGTTGAGCTTTCGCGGCTGGCGTTGGGGATCAGCGGCTGGCGTTGAGGTTTAACGGCTGGCTTTGGGGTTTAGCGGCTGGCGTTGGGGTTTAGCGGCTGGCGTTGGGGTTGAGCGGCTGGCGTTGGGGTTGAGCAGCTGGCGTTGGGATTTAGCGGCTGGCGTTGCAGTTTAGCGGCTGGCGTTGAGGTTTAGCGGCTGGCGTTGAGGTTCAGCGGCTGGCGCTGGGGTTCAGCAGCTGGCATTGGGGTTTAGCGGCTCGATCAATCTGTATGCATTCAACCGGTTGTGATGGCATTGGCGTCACCACTTAGGGTACCTTAATTGGTTTGCCTGTTTTACTTTGTTGAAAAATTGTATATTCAGAGGCCTGCTTCAGTCCTTGCAGAGCTGCCAAATAGTACGGATTTTCCGGATTTTCTACGGAAATGCGATAAGATGTGCGATTTTGTGTTGTTAAATACAGATTTATTTAAAGTCCGTATTTAACAAGGCAAAATTGACCAAAGATAATCGTAACAATGAGTCACTGCTGTACCGGCCGAGGTTCAGCGGGCAGGTGGGAGCGGCCGGGATCGGCCCAACTTCCTGTTTCGTTGGCATGCCACTCGCCAATGGAGGGGTGGTGGCCCTGTGGGGTTGACTTGGGATCTTGCTGCTTGGAAAATGCAGGAATGGGAAGGGTCATGCTGTACCTCTGGGGATTGTAACAGATTAAATCCATTGGTTTGGGTTTCAAGATCTGGATGAGTGTTTTTGTTGGCGTTGGTTTGCCGCGGTGCTTGGGGTTGGGGGGCTGGTGTCCCTCTGTCTCGCTCTCTGTCTCTCTCCCCTCTCTCCCTCTCTCGCTGTGTCTCTGTCTTTCGCTCTCTCCCTCCCTCCCTCTCTCTCTCGCGCGCTCTCTCTCACGCTCCCTATCTCGTCTCTCTCTCTCTCTCTTACTCTCTCACTCCCTCTCTCTCACCCTCTTGCCTCGGCATTCCTGGAATTATTTGGCGTTTTACAGGGACGACTGCATCTGCGGTTCCTTCCTGTTGGGGGGGGGGGCCCTGGCCCGGGGCGGCTCCTGGTCCGTTCCCTCGCAGGTGCCGCCCGGCCGGCTGAGTTTTTTATTTGGCTCTGGAGTTGGTGGACACGGGGGTGTCTTTATTTCTAAACTCTATTGCATTGTCCATGAATACAGTGTAAATAAGCACGCTGTTATTGAAATAAAATCTTAAATTCTGACACTTTTCCCATAAGGTTATAAGGGGAATAGCATTTTCTTTTCTGAACAATCTGTTTTAGTAAATAGGTGCAGGAGTAGGCCATTCGGCCCTTCGACGAGAACCGCCATTCAATGTGATCATGGCTGATCATCCCCAACCAGTACCCAGTTCTGGCTTTCCCCCCCCATGTCCCTTGATTCCCTTAGCCCTAAGAGCTAAATCTAACTTTAATATCTATGGCATTATTTAGGCTTTTAACATGAACCAGACCCACTGATGCAACAGCCAAAAAGACACACAATAGACTCTACTTCCTGAGGAGTGAGGAAATTTGGCATGTCTCCAATGACTTTCACAAACATCTACACATACACTATAGTTCAGTTTAGTTTATTGTCACGTGTACCGAGGTACAGTAAAAAACTTTTAACTGCGTGCTAACCAGTCAGCAGAAAGACAATACATTATTACAACCATTACAGTGTATGGATACATGGTAAGGGAATAACGTTTAGCACAAGGTTAAACCAGCAAATTTTGATCAAAGATAGTCCGAGTCACCAATGAATATAGAAAACATACTAAGGTAGACAAAAAATGCTGGAGAAACTCAGTGGGTGCGGCAGCGTCTATGGAGAGAAGGAAAGAAGTAGGCGGAGACAGTAGGACGTGGGAGAACTGGGAAGGAGTGAGAAAGCAAGGGCTATCTAAAATTAGTGAAGTCAACGTTCATGCCGTTGGGGTGCAAACTACTCAAGCGAAATATGAGGTGCTCCTCTAACTTGCGCACGTACTGTCGGGTACCATCACAGCTTGGTTTGGGAACAACTCTGTCCAAGATCACAACACATCGCAGAGAGTTGTAGATGCCGCCAGTCCATCACACTGACCAGATTTCCCACCATTAACTAATCTACTCTTCACTCTCCGTCAGGAAGGCAGCCAATGTTATCAAAGACCTTTTCCATCCTGGTTATTCCTTCATCTCCCTGCTCTCGTCAGGCAGGAGACACAGAAGAAAGTATGCACCACCAGACTCGGGAATAGCTTCTTTCCCTCTGTTATCAGGCTGGGCTACTGTCCAATTCACCTCTACCCCATTGCGGACATTGGCCTTTGTTTCTGGAACTGATGCGCTACAATGCTGAGAACTATATTCTGCACTCTGTATCTTCCCTTTTGCTCTATCTGTTGTATTTAAGTTTGACTTGATTGTATTTATGTCTAGTATTATCTAATCAGATTGGATAACATGCAAAGCTGAGCCTAAACAAATTTTGTTTCTAAACAGTAATTTTCCTCACCGGAATAGCCTGGTCACTTGGGCACAGGGCTCTCCAGGTCAGTCTACTGATACCATTGCCAAACAAGAAGAGGAAGAGTGGACGTGTCAGCTTTGTACTCTAATCAATGCACCAGCAGCCAAATCATGTGATGCCTGTTTAACACAGAGGCCTGCCAGTAAGTGCGTTTATAATGGGTCAACCCTATTTTAGTCATACCTATTTATTATTGATTTAACTTGTACATTTCATTTAATGTCTTCACGTCCCATGGCTTTTTCAAGAGGTTTATTAATGTTACAAATGTAACATTCAACAATAGACAATAGGTGCAGGAGTAGGCCATTCGGCCCTTCGAGCCAACACAGCCATTCAATGTGATCATGGCTGATCATCCCCAATCAGTGCCCCAATCCTGCCTTCTCCCCATATCCCATGACTTCGCTATTTTTAAGAGCCCCATCTAGCTCTCTCTTGAAAGCACCCAGAGAACCTGCCTCCACCGCCCTCTGAGGCAGAGAATTCCACAGACTCGCCACTCTCTGTGAGAAAAAGTGTTTCCTCATCTCCGTTCTAAATGGCTTATTCCTTTTTCTTAAACTGTGGCCCCTGGTTCTGGACTCCCCCAACATCGGGAACATGTTTCCTGCCTCTAGCGTGTCCAAGCCCATAACAATCTTATATGTTTCAATGAGATCCCCTCTCATCCTTCTAAACTCCAGAGTGTACAAGCCCAGCTGCTCCATTCTCTCAGCATATGACAGTCCCGCCATCCCGGGAATTAACCTTGTAAACCTACGCTGCACTCCTTCAATAGCAAGAATGTCCTTCCTCATATTAGGGGACCAAAACTGCACACAATAATCCAGGTGTGATCTCACTAGGGATCTGTACAACTGCAGAAGGACCTCTTTGCTCCCATATTCGATTCCTCTTGTTATAAAGGCCAACATGTGGAGTGGCCTTGTTATAAAGGCCACCCCAAAGACGTGCAGGTTTGCAGGTTAATCTGCCCTCTTTAAATTGACCCTAGTGTATAGGGAGTGGATGAGAAAGTGCGATAGAACTAGTATGAACAGGTCGGTTTGGGCTGAAGGGCCTGTTTCCATGCTGTATCACTAATCTAAACAAAGCTGAAAGTTTAGTGAGCTTAGGTATACAATGAATTTCGTTCAATGGCTTAGTGGGTAAATCAGTTAAAAATACCTTTCCACTTCCATAAGAAAATTTAAGTTTCAGATCAAATCGGAATCGCTTAATATTCCTACGATGTTAAACTTGAATATCTCATCTAACAACAATACCTCTCTTTTTAGTGATTCTGCAAATGATTTATGATGAGTAATATTAACTGTTTTTATTTTTAGAGGCAGCATCACCTCAGAAGTTTTGTTTTTATATGAATCTCATAAAGTACCAATGTAACAACTTTGGTAAACCCCTCGTGGAATTGAAGCTCAAACGCAGAGCAGCGTTTGGTGTGACGACACTGGTCCTGACGTCACTTAGGAGCTCCCAGAAGAGTTCTGCCTCCTGTTCCTCTGCAGGAAATGAAGTGAAAGGGAACACGTTATCACCAGATGGGAATCCTGCATTTCTAGCCGTGGTTGAGAATTGCACTGCAAATACGTTGAATTCTAACCATCAGATAAAAAGTAGTTTTAATAAATTTGCCAATCATGCGACTGCCAATTCAACGTCATCTAGTTATACCGACCGTTCATTTTGTCAGCCTCCCAAAAGATTGAAGAAGTACCATCATTTCAACACAAATTCTGCAGTTTCTGACTTCAGGTATGCCGATAAATCTACCTAACTGTTTAAAGTTAAACATCAGGTGCATGAAAACCTCTTGGCAGTATCTGTATTTAAGTTAACTGCTTTGAAAACATGTAACATTTTGAATTTTCTCTAGGGAAATTCTGCCCACCCTTTCATAACTGCTCTCGCCACGTTCCAGGTAATATCGTGCCTGGTGCATCATTACATTCTCCATTTCTCACTGCTAGTGGAATTTTAATTAATTTACTATGCTTAATCAGCAAACTGCTTAGTTGATCTTTGTGTACCTCTTGATAACTTAAATCAATAGCAAGCAATTTTTTCTTTTATAGTGATAAAATCTGCAGTTTTGAAGAATCAGGGGGGACCTCGTTGAAATTGACCGAATAGTGAAAGGCTTGGATAGAGTGGATGTGGAGGGGAAGCTTTTCAGTACCTCAGTACATGTGCTGATAATAAACCTAAAGTCAAGAGGTTGCCAACGATAGATTGGAGAACTACTAAATGGATAACATTGGATAATATATACAAATTTGTATATGCAGGGACAGTTGACCATTGTTTTGGGGATGGTATATGTTATCAAAACATTTTGACCTGGATAACCTAACGAAAGATCTGATGCTGTTTAATATGGGGAAATGAAAGGTGTAAAGATTGGCAGGTTGAAATTAATGCTAAACAGTTATCGTTCATGGAGCAAGAAATGTTGATGGTTTTTGAAAATGTTATAAGTCAGTTTCTTGTCAATTAGTGGGATTCAAGGTTTAGTTTAAAGATACAGCGTAGAAACAGGCCCTTCGGCCCACCGAGTGGGCAGGCCTGTTCCTATGCTGTACTATTCTATATTCTATGACATTGGTTGAGGACGTGATTGTTCTACTACTTTAGTTCATTCATATTTAAGGCTCCAAAGGGACTGTACTTGCCATTTTGTTTTCAAATTAATTTGTCAGTCTAACTATCATTTCCACCACTATAAATGTGAAAGTCTCTGTCACTTCAGAATGATTTGTAAACCAAAGATTTCTTGCCACAGGTTGGTGATATTTCTTACTTTCAGTTCTGCTGTCAGCGGGCATTGTGAATGCACAAGGCCAGAGATTCTTAATTTTGTGGTTTTGATTAACAAGTGAATTGATGTAAAAAATATTATTGTGTTTCCAGGGGCTCTGATAATGTGAATGAGGGTAAAGGCCCGGCTGCAAGCCCTGAAACTCCACACTGCAAAAAACACAGTCGCCCCTGTGAACTGAGAGTAGTCAGAAAAGAGGGTGACAATAAAGGGAGGCAATTCTACACTTGCTCCCTGCCACGGGATCATCAGTGTGACTATTTTCAGGTGAGTGTATTAGTCTTCTCTCAAGGAATCCAAATGACCTGACACCATGGAAGTGATGCAGCAGTACAGTAGCTTGAGTGCTGTAAAAATACTGCTTATGCAACAGTAGGTGTTAAGTGTGCTGTCACTATTCACATCAGCATCCTTGTGCTTTTGTAATGTGTGCCGAGTCAAAACCCCTCACATATCTTGTTGTTTCCAACTGCTAGTCTTGCCTTTGACTAGAATACAAAGTGCTGGAGTTACTCAGCGGTCCAGGCAGCATCTATGAAGGACATGGATAGGCGACGTTCTGGGTAAGGTTCTTTTCAATATGTCACCTATCCATGTCCTCCAGAGATACTGCCTGACCCACTGAATTCCTGCAGCATTTTGTGTTCTATGCAGGATTCTAGCATCTGCAGTTCCTGTGTGTACATTTTACTTCACAGTGATTAATTAGATGAAGGCCAAAATGCTTTCCATAGTGACAATCACAAAGTATTCAATGGATATGTTCTTTGTTCAGCAGAATCTTGTTTATTTTTAAACATATTCATTTTCAGGATCTGTATGTTGGCTATAAACCCATGATTTAGTGCCTGTACCTGAAATTCCTTGACATGGTGCTGATGCATCATCATCTTGCAATGTTGCAGTTGTTCTGGTGAAAGTACTCCCGTAGTGTTGGGAATGAAGTTCCATGATGTAGACTCAACAACAATATATTTGGTCCAGCAATACATTTCCAACTTCAGGATGGTTCATAAGTTATAGGAGCAGAATTAGGTCATTCGGCCCATCAATGAGGGGGACCTCGTTGAAACTTACCGGATAGTGAAAGGTTTGAATAGAGTGGATATGGAGAGGATGTTTCCATTAGTGGGAGAGTCTAGGACTAGAGGTCATAGAGTGATACAGTGTGGAGTCCAGAACCAGGGCTCACAGTTTAAGAATAAGGGGTAGGTCATTTAGGACTGAGATGAGGAAAAACCTTTTCACCCAGAGACTTGTGAATCTCTGCCACAGAAGGCAGAGGAGGCCAATTCATTGGATGTTTTCAAGAGTGAGTTAGATATAGCTCTTAGGGCTAACTGAATCAAGGAATATGGGGAGAAAGCAGGAACGGGGTACTGATTTTGGATGCTCAGCCATGATCATATTGAATGGCGCCTGCTGGCTTGAAGGGCCGAATGGCCTACACCTGCACCTATTTTCTATGTTTCTAATTGTATGTGACTTGTAGATAATCTGCTGGTGGTGTTCCTATTAAATCTTTTCCCCTTCACCTTGAACCTATGTCCTCTGGTCCTCGATTCTCCTACTCTGGGCAATAGACAACTGCAGCATCGTTGGCAAACAACATGTCTCTGATGAGAGCTTCACGTACTTTTGTCTTTATCTGTGGCGGGTGAGGTTGAAGAGCCTGCCATCTGATCTAGTACGCAGGTAGATCCCCTCTGTTGCAGTGCCGAGGCATGTTTCAGGAGCAGAGCGAAGAAAATCCCAAAGAGTGTGGGAGCGAGGACGCAGCCTTGTTTGACACCACTGCGGATGTCGAAGGGCTCGGAGAAGCTGCCATTGAACTGCACTGTCCCCTTCGTGTTGATGTGGAAGGATTCCCTCATGCTCTACAGTTTTGGTAGGCAGCCGATCTTTGGCAGAGCCTTAAATAGGCCATCTCTGCTGACGTGGTCGAACGCCTTGGTGAGGTCAATGAAAGCAACATACAGGGGCATCCGCTGTTCTCTGCACTTCTCCTGGAGCTGCCGAAGGGAGAAGACCATGTCTACTGTTGACCTTCCAGCTCGGAAACCGCACTGTAGCTTTGGGTAGACACGTTCTGCCGGCTTCTGCAGGCGGATCAAGATGACCCGAGCAAAGACCTTGCCGACGATGTTGAGGAGGGAGTTGCCTCTGTAGTTGTTGCAATCGCTTCTCTCGCCCTGGTTCTTGGCAACCCTCATGTCCTGCGGTACAGCTCCTTCTTGCCAGCACTGGCAGAGGACTTCATACAAAGGAAGCAGTAAGGTAGTCTTGCAATGCTTGATCAGGTCAGGGGGAATGCCGTCGCTGCCTGGGGCCTTTCCTGGGGCCAGGCTGTCAATGGCCTAGCTGAGCTCTTCTACCGTCGTCTCTGCGTCTAACTCATCCATGGTCGGCAGGCACTCGATGGCATCAAGGGCTGTGGGGGACACAGTGTTCTCTCTCTCGAGTAGGGGTCGGAGTAGTGTTCCACCCATCTCTCCATCTGCTGTGATTACTTCCCCAGTGGAGGATTTGAGGGGGGCTGTCTTGATCTGGACTGGTCCTAATGCCTTCTTCATGCCATCGTACATTCCCCTGATGTTCCCTGTTATGGCGGCCGTGTGGATGTCCTCACTAAGCTGTGTCCAGTAGTCATTGGCGCAATGCCTGGCAGTCTGCTGAACCTTGCTCCTGGCAGCCCTGAGGATCTGCAGGTTCTTCTCGTTAGCTGACCGCTTGTACTCGGCTAGGGCGGCGCGCTTGGCTTCGATGATGGGAGTCATCTCGGTCGACTTGTCCTCAAACCAGGCGTGCGTCTTCGAGGTCTTCTTCCCAAAGCTAGCCACGGCATGATGTCCAGCAGAATTTCCCACTTCTCTGTTGCAGAGTCTCCAGGACACGAGGTGCCAAGTTCTCTCTCAAAAGCCTCTGCAAACTGTTGCACGAGATCTGGATGGGGCATCTTGCGGACATCGATGCGGGGGTTCCCCTGCTTCTTGGTACGGTAAAACCTCTTTGGCTGCAGCCTGATCTTTTTTTTAATATTTTTATTTTATTAGAAGTAAGTACAATTGTATACAATCATATTTTCATAATACCTTTTATGTACAGCTTCTTATTTTTTAAATTTTTTGAAATAAAGAAGAAAAAGAAAAAAGTTAGATAATGAAAAATAGAAAAATGTGAGATATATAGTGTGTGAAAAATAAAAATAAAGAATGAAATAAGAAAGTTGAGACATAGAAAATAGAAGAAAGAGAATAAATGAAAAGAAAAGAAGAAAAGAAAATAGAAGGAGATCATTTATAATCTTGACCATCCGCAGTCACGGATTAGCTTTTACACCTGTTTTGCACCATACGTTTCCAAAAAGATGACAAATGGAGACCAACTCGTTATGAATTGGTCAAATTTATCTATTAGGAGGAATCGCATTTCCTCAAGATGTGCGGTATCCAACATACTTGCAATCCACATTTTGAGCGTTGGTATTGGTGTATTTTTCCAAAATTTCAATATTAATTTTTTTGCTATTATTAAACCATAATTAAAAATTGACTTTTGAGATGAGCTCAATTTGTTCCCGTCTTCCATTACCCCAAATATAATCAATTCATTATTGGGTTCCATTTTTGTCTTAAATAATTTTGTAAATATTTCGAAAATATCACTCCAAAATCCATGAAGTTTTATACAAGAAACAAAAGAGTGTGTTATAGTTGCTTCTTGGATTAAACATTTATCGCAAATGGGCGATATATTTGGATAAAATTTATTTAATCTTGTTTTTGAGTAATATAATCTATGTAAAATTTTAAATTGGATTAGATTATGTCTTGCATTAATCGAACACTTGTGAATGTATGTCAAATACTTTTCCCATGTAGCCTTCGTAATTTTTATCAATAATTCCCGTTCCCACTCTTCTCTAATTACCTCGGTCACAGGTAAATCTATATTTAAGATACTATTATATAAATATGCTATTAATTTTTGTGTATCAGCTTTTATATTCATTACTTCTTCTAGTAAATCAGGAGTTATTTTTTGATATCCCTGTATGTATGTCTTCAAAAAATTACAAATCTGAAAATATTTAAAATAATGAGTGTTTTTCAGTTTAAATTTTAATTGTAATTGTTGAAATGATAATAAATCTCCCATTTCATACATATCCCCGATCCTTTTAATTCCTAAACTTTCCCATTGATTATATATTTTATCCATCATAGATGGTTTAAATAAAGGATTATTCGCTATCGGTGTTAACAATGATAGGTTTCTTAATTTTAAGGATAGTTTTATTTGTTTCCATATTCTTATTGTATCTTGTATAATTGGGTTTTTCTTATATATTGTATTGTTCATTTTTTTCGGGGAGAAGAGGATTGTTCCTATATTACAGGGATAACAATCCTCTTTCTCCATTTTTATCCATTCTGTCTGTTGAGTTGAACTATCCAACCAGTAAATTATATTCTTAATATGTATTGCCCAATAGTAATACAAAAAATTAGGGAGTGAAAGTCCCCCGACATCTTTTGGTTTACATAAGTGTTCTTTTTTAATTCTATGTGATTTGTAATCCCAAACAAAATTAGTAATATTAGCATTCAGTTTAGAGAAGAAATATTTTGGTACATATACTGGTATAGATTGAAATAAGTATAATAACTGTGGTAAGAAGCTCATTTTAATAGCATTTATTCTGCCTATTAATGATAAAGGGAGTGTTTTCCAAAATTTTATCATTATATTAAGTTTATTTATTAAGGGTATAAAATTAGCGTTGAATAAAGCTTTATGTTTTCTAGTAATCTGTATACCCAGATATTTGAATTTTTCTGTTGCTATTTTAAAGGGGAATTTCAATAAGTGTGTGGATTCTTGAGGTTTTAACGTCATAATTTCACTTTTGTTCCAATTTATTCTATATCCTGAAAAGGACCCAAATTCCTCTATTAAATTTAATAAATTTGGTATACTCGTTTGTGAATTTGTTATATATAACAAAATATCGTCTGCATACAATGAAATTTTATTATTTGAGTCCCTAGTATTATAACCCTGAATATTCGGATGGCTTCTTATACTTTCAGCCAGAGGTTCTATCATAAGGGCAAATAGCAGGGGTGATAAAGCACATCCCTGCCTATTACCCCTTGATAATTGAAATTTTTGAGATAACATGCTGTTAGTTAATATTCTTGCCATCGGTTTATCATATAATAATTTCACCCATGCAATAAAATTCTCTCCCATATTAAATTTTTGTAATACTATGTATAAATACTGCCATTCTACCTGATCAAATGCTTTCTCTGCGTCCAAAGAAATAATTGCTAAGTCTTTTTCTTCCTTTTTATGTGAGTACATTATATTAAACAGGCGTCTCAAATTATTAAATGAATATCTTTTGGGTATAAACCCCGTTTGATCAGGGTTTATCAATTTACTAATATATTTGCTTAGTCTTCTAGCTAAGGTCTTTGCTAGAATTTTCTGGTCGGTATTTAGAAGTGATATAGCTCTATATGAACCTGGTTCCTCTAGATCTTTATCTTGATCTAGAGCAGCCTGATCTTATAGGCAATAGACAATAGGTGCAGGAGTAGGCCATTCGGCCCTTCGAGCCAGCACCGCCATTCAATGTGATCATGGCTGATCATCCCCAATCAGTACCCCGTTCATGCCTTCTCCCCATATACCCTGACTCCACTATTTTTAAGAGCCCTATCTAGCTCTTTCTTGAAAGGATCCAGAGAACTGGCCTCCACTGCCCTCTGAGGCAGAGAACTCCACAGACTCACCACTCTCTGTGAGAAAAAGTGTTTCCTCGTCTCCGTTCTAAATGGCTTACTGCTTATTCTTAAACTGTGGCCCCTGGTTCTGGACTCCCCCAACATCGGGAACATGTTTCCTGCCTCTAGCATGTCCAAACCCTTAACAATCTAGATGCCAGCTGATCTACATTGGTGAGACCAAGCGGAGACTTGGCGATCGTTTCGCCGAACACCTCCGGTCGGTCCGCAATAACCAACCTGACCTCCCGGTGGCTCAGCACTTCAACTCCCCCTCCCATTCCGTATCTGACCTCTCTGTCCTGGGTCTCCTCCATGGCCACAGCGAGCAACACCGTAAATTGGAGGAAATGTACCTCATATTCCGCTTGGGCAGTCTACATCCTGGGGGCTTGAACATTGAATTCTCCCAATTCTGCTAGCCCTTGCTGTCCCCTCCCCTTCATCAGCCATCTGGTTGTCTCCTCCCCTCCCCCAGCCCTCGGGCTCCACCTCCGCCTTTTTCCTTTTTTTCATTTCTTCTCCCCACCCCGTATCAGTCTGAAGAAGGGTTTCGGCCCGAAACGTTACCTATTTCCTTCGCTCCATGGATGCTGCTGCACCCGCTGAGTTTCTCCAGCATTTTTGTGTACCCTTAACAATCTTATATGTTTCAATGAGATGCCCTCTCATCCTTCTCAACACCAGAGTGTACAAGCCCAGCTGCTCCATTCTCTCAGCATATGACAGTCCCGCCATCCCGGGAATTAACCTTGTAAACCTATGCTGCACTCCCTCAATAGCAAGAATGTCCTTCCTCAAATTAAGGGACCAAAACTACACACAATACTCCAGGTGTGGTCTCACTAGTGCTCTGTACAACTGCAGAAGGACCTCTTTGCTCCTATATTCGATTCCTCTTGTTATAAAGGCCAACATGCCATTCGCTTTCTTCACTGCTTGCTGTAGCTGCATGCTTACTTTCATAGACTGATGAACAAGGACCCCCAGATCCCGTTGTACTTCCCCTTTTCCCAACTTGACGCCATTTAGATAGTAATCTGCCTTCCTGTTTTTGCGTGTGCGAGCACCTCCTGCAGATCTCTACAATGCTGGGAAAGTCAGTATCCGTGGTTGTGTCCACCACTTCCTTCTGGTTTGATTGGATTAGCCTACAAAGCAAAGATTTTTGCTTGGATGTTGTCAGCTCCCATAGCTTTAGCCTTTGCAAGTGAGGGGGATTTGAAGGAAGCTCCCGACTGGGAACGTCATATCTTCGTTCCCACCACAGATAGTACCTTGTGTTTTGCTCCGTCAGCATCTGCATTTCCTTGTGTCTCCATTCTCAGTTTGGGATTAGATTGTGACAGTTAGATGGAGTGTTGGTGGCTTCGAAGTATGCTGGGCATCAATTATCTCAAAATTCTCAAAGAAATCCAAAATATTGTTATGACTTTTTCATTATCAGTTTAAGATCGAATCAGGCAAATATTAACGGACAAAACACACGTTAAAAGAGAATTTTGTGCAGAACTCAAGCTTTTGATTAGTAAATAGCATTATACCAAATAGATACATAGATACATAGAAAATAGGTGCAGGAGTAGGCCATTCGGCCCTTCGAGCCTTCAATATGATCATGGCTGATCATCCAACTCAGTATCCCGTACCTGCCTTCTCTCCATACCCCCTGATCCCCTTAGCCACAAGGGCCACATCTAACTCCCTCTTAAATATAGCCAACTGGCCTCAACTACCCTCTGTGGCAGAGAGTTCCAGAGATTCACCACTCTCTGTGTGAAAAAGTTTTTCCTCATCTCGGTCTTAAAGGATTTCCCCCTTATCCTTAAGCTGTGACCCCTTGTCCTGGACCTCCCCAACATCGGGAACAATCTTCCTGCATCTAGCCTGTCCAACCCCATAAGAATTTTGTACATTTCTATAAGATCCCCTCTCAATCTCCTAAATTCTAGCGAGTATAAGCCAAGTCTATCCAGTCTTTCCTCATATGAAAGTCCTGACATCCCAGGAATCAGTCTGGTGAACCTTCTCTGCACTCCCTCTATGGCTATAATGTCCTTCCTCAGATTTGGAGACCAAAACTGTACGCAATACTCCAGGTGTGGTCTCACCAAGACCCTGTACAACTGCAGTAGAACCTCCCTGCTCCTATACTCAAATCCTCTTGCTATGAAAGCCAACATACCATTCGCTTTCTTCACTGCCTGCTGCACCTGCATGCCTACTTTCAATGTCTGGTGTACCATGACACCCAGGTCTCGCTGCATCTCCCCATTTCCTAATCGGCCACCATTTAGATAATGGTCTGCCTTCCCGTTTTTGCCACCAAAGTGGATAACCTCACATTTATCCACATTATACTGCATCTGCCAAACATTTGCCCACTCACCCAGCCTATCCAAGTCACCTTGCACTCTCCTAGCATCCTCCTCACAGCTAACACTGCCCCCAGCTTAGTGTCATCTGCAAACTTGGAGATGTTGCTTTCAATTCCCTCATCCAGATCATTAATATAAATTGTAAATAGCTGGGGTCCCAGCACTGAGCCTTGCGGTACCCCACTAGTCACTGCCTGCCATTGTGAAAGGACCCGTTTACTCCTACTCTTTGCTTCCTGTTTGCCAGCCAGTTCTCTATCCACATCAATACTGAACCCCCAATACCGTGTGATTTAAGTTTGTATCCTAATCTCTTATGTGGTACCTTGTCGAAAGCCTTCTGAAAGTACAGATACAACACATCCACTGGTTCTCCCCTATCCACTCTACTAGTTACATCCTCGAAAAATTCTATAAGATTCGTCAGACACGATTTACCTTTCGTAAATCCATGCTGACTTTGTCCAATGATTTCACCACTTTCCAAATGTGCTGCTATCCCATCTTTAATAACTGTAGCAGTTTCCCCACTACCGATGTTAGACTAACTGGTCTGTAATTCTCTCTCCCTCCCTTCTTAAAAAGTGCGGTTACGTTTGCTACCCTCCAATCCTCAGGAACTACTCCAGAATCTAAAGAGTTTTGAAAAATTATCACTAATGCATCCACTATTTCTGGAGCTACTTCCTTATGTACTCTGGGATGCAGCCTATCTGGCCCTGGTGATTTATCGGCCTTTAATCCATTCAATTTACCCAACACCACTTCCCGACTAACCTGGATTTCACTCAGTTCCTCCATCTCCTTTGACCCGCGGCCCCCTGCTATTTCCGGCAGATTATTTATGTCTTCCTTAGTGAAGACGGAACCAAAGTAGTTATTCAATTGGTCCGCCATATAGTATAGTATATAGTATTTTAATGACCACACAGCCAAGCTGGTGGAATTTTGGGTTGTCAGCAGCGATACAATAATAAGAACACACAACCACAATAAAAAAATGTAACACAAAGATCCACCACAGCATTCAACACTGTGGTGGAAGGCACAAAAATTTGGCCAATCCTCCTCCATTTCCCCTCCGTGAACAGGACCAGAGTCCAGAGTCAGTCCAGGATCGGCTCTTCCTCACCGGAGACCGCGGCTTTAAGTTGTTGTAGCCCGCAGGCCGGCTGTCGAGATTTAAAGTCTCCGCCGCAGCCAGAAGCACCATAGACTGCAGGGCCGGCGGTCGAAGCTCCCCTCCAGGGGTGTTGGTAAGTCCATGCCGGCCCCGCGGTAGAAGTTAGCCGCGGGCTGGCAGTGATGGCTTCTTCTGTAGACGCCGCACCAGCTGGAGCTCTGCAGACCGCGACTTCAGGCTGCAACTTCAGGCTGCCGGCTGCCCCGGGCCAGCGAAACGGAGCGCTCCCCTTCAGCGAGCCCCAGCGAGGGCTCACCCGCTCCACGCCGAGAGTCCACGCTGCGCCCGCCGCTGAAACCCCGGGCGTGTCTCCGGGAAAAGCCGCGCCGATCCTTGATGTTAGGCCATGGGGGAGGCGACCTGGAAAAGGTCGCCTCTCCATGGAGGAGGCGACCGAATCGATTTCCCCCTACCCCCCACACCACCCCCACACAAGACACACAAAGAAACACACCATACATACTTTAAAACATACTAAAAAATAAGAAAAAGTTGAAAAAACTGACGCGCTGCTGACATGGCCGCTGCCCAGAGCAGCGATGGCCACCTGCAGCACCACAGGGAAATGCCAGCATCCAAAATGGCCGCCCCCGGCTTCACACTCATTGACTTCTGGCTGCCTGTAGCTAAAATGGCGGTGGTGAAGGGTGGGGGGGAGGGGGAAGAGAGAGAGGGTCATGGGGGGAACATGACTCTTTGGGGAAATGAGAGGAGAATAGATGGTGAACGTGGGAGAGAGAGAGATAGAAGGGGTAGAGAGAGGGAGGGGGGGGGTGTATGCGTGCGTGTCGGGATTGCCTATTCACCAACCCCTCTCCCTTCTCCCCTCCCCTCATTCCTTCCCACCCTCTCGCTCTCTCTCCCTCTCTCCATCTCCCTCTCTCTCTCTCCATCTCTCTCTCTCGCTCCTCTTTTCCCGGTGGCCATTTTGTTGTCAACCTCCATAGTTGGCCAATCTTCAATCCCTCCTTAATCTCACCCCTGGAGCCCTGCTGACCCCGGGTTCTTCCCTGGGAGAGCGCCCCGTTGGGAGGGAGGGAGGGAGGAAGGGAGGGGCACGGAGGCAGACATGCTGGAGAAGCCACTTGACCTGATGGTGGCCATTTTGTTGTCAACCTCCATAGTTGGCCAATCTTCCATCCTTCCTTAATCTCACCCCTGGAGCCCTGCTGACCCCGGGTTCTTCCCCGGGAGAACGCCCCGTTCGGAGGGAGGGGGGAATTGAGAGGAAATGAGGGCACAGAGGTGGAAATTGTGAGAAAAGGGTTAATAGGGATGGTTGATTTATACTAGAACTCTGAAAAGTATAACTTAGAAAGAAATAAGGTGTCAGCAGAAGCCAGACTGCTGGTAGAATAAAGTAACAATATACACAACAGAGAGAAATTCTAGATAAAAAAGTAGCAAACAGATAGAAACTTCAGCAGAAGCCTTACGAGTCTTTGACGTTGGGTGGACGTTCCAGGACGTTCTCGTGGGAATGTGGGCTTTATGTTATGATTGGAAGAAGCTCAATGTGGAGAGATGAGGGTGTGACAATAGTGAAATGAAATGTATAAAGATAGAAAGCATCTCCATCTTCGTTGTGCCTCTAGGGGACAGCAGAGGAGAGGCACCTATTCCGCAGAATATTATCTTAATAAAAACTTATTTGCCTGACTTTGTATCTAAAGCGTTTGTGATTTTGAATCTCACAATTTGGGGGCTCGGTTCCGGGATTTAATTACTCTGGACAGCTGACGGGAGTACACGGACGAAGAGAAGGTGCACCCCGCTGAGTTCAGCGGTCTCAGACTCCTTGCTTACCGTCAGAAGGTTTGAGCGAGTGATGCCCGGACCAAACAGAGACTCGGCAAAGAAGTGAAAGTGGTTGGAGATTAGTTGGAGATCGCGAAAAGTCAATCGAGCAATTTCTGTGCACAGAACCCAGGTAGGAATAATGACTAATAAAGTACTTCCTGGGCGATTGAAAAGACCTTGTGGTTAACGCCCTGAAGGATTCAGGGGTCTGTACCGGCAAGGCAAACTGAAAAGGGAGGGGAAAAGCCTGTAGGCCAAATCCCCGCATTCTGCCCAATAGTCCGTTGGGGCAAATGCTTAACTACTGGGGGGCAGGAAATACCCAGGGGTTGGAGTAGACAACAATGATAAGGTATAGTCCGTTGGGGCAAATGCAGAGCCACGGGGGGGCAAAATACCCAGGGAAGAGAGAAGACAGGGTCTCTGGCGCTGTAAGGCAGCAACTCTACCACTGCGCCACAAAGTGCTGGAATAAGTCAGCTCACTCCATAGATCTCAGCTTCACTTTATCCTTCCACAGGGTCCACACGCTCAATCAAAGCTCCTCCACTTACCTGACCTCCACACAGGATCACAAACCTGCCTTTCTCCAGACCAGGCCCCCCGGCGACCGGAGTTACTCCAGCACTTTGCCTTTTTATGTAAACGAGCATCTGCAGTTCCGGGCGTCCACCCCTCATTAGAACGCGTTAGACCGATCGTGCGCAGCACAAAACCTTCCATGAGGAAAACGTTCTAACTTTTTGTAAACAAAATGTTTTACCAGAATGTCGCCTGGATTCGAGAGCTTCAGCTACAGAGCGAGCTTAGGGACAGTTAGGGTCGACTCTCAGAATCTTTTTACGCCAGGCTGGAAATGTCCAAGACTAGTTGGTATCGCTGTAAGGAGAGAGGGGGGAAGTTTAATGGGGATGCGCGGGGCAGTGGTGGGGGCCTCATGTGCCTGACCTGGGGAGGTGGTGGAGGCAGATATGACAGGAGTGTTTAAGAAGCTTTTAGGTGGGCATGTGGAAGTGGAGGGGAGAGAGGGATATGGATCATGTACAGGCAGATGAGAGTTTAACCTGGCGTCATGTTCGGCACAAACATTGTGGGCCGAAGGGCCCGTTCCTGTGCTGTACTGCCCTACGTTCTAACCATCCAATCACCATCTAGAGAGCAGACCCCACCTACCATCTACTGCATTGGCAGATGTTTTCTGCCGCTCACCTCCGGCGACAAACTCTTTGAATCACTTCTTTCTGGGAGGCGACTCCGGACTATCAAAGCTGCTACAGTCAGACATAAAACAGCTTTTTCCCACGAGCAGTAACTCTATTCAACAGCCAAAAGACCGTAGCCTCTTTTTACTCCGGTACTTTATTTTCACATGTTTGAATTATAATATTTTATTTTTTATTGTCTACAGAATATCTTGTTGCTACCTGCGAGCAAAGCACCAATGTAAATGCCTTGGATGTGGACCTACTTGGCTAATAACATTTTTATTCATTCATTATTATTCATTGAAGACAATAGACAATAGGTGCAGGAGTAGGCCATTCTGCCCCTCGAGCCAGCACCGCTATTCACCGTGATCATGCCAATCATCCACAATTAATACCCTGTTCCTGCCTTCTCCCTATATCCCTTGACGCCGCTATCTTTAAGAGCTCTGTCCAGCTCTCTCTTGAAAGCATTCAGAGAATCGGCTTCCACCACCATCTGTGGCAGAGAATTTCACAGACTCTCAACACTCTGTGTGAAAAAGTTTTTCCTCAACTCCGTTCTAAATAAATTACCCCTTATTCTTAAACTATCCCTCAGACTATCTTTAATCAGACTTTACCTTGCACTAATCGATATTCCCTTAATCCTATATCTGTACACTGTGGATGGGTTGATTGTAATCCTGTATTGTCCTTCCACTAACTGGTTAGCACACAACAAAAAAAGCTTTACACTGTACCTCTCCCTGTAGCTGAAGCCCTCTAATCCAGGCAGTATTCTGGGAGAACATTTTGTTTTCATAAAGTTAGAACAGTCTCGACGTAAAACATTTTGTGGTTGAAACGTCAGGCTGGGACACTTGCACCCCGCTGAGTTACTCCAGCACTTTGCATCTTTTTTAAAAAGTACGCAGGCATCTACAGTTCCTCATGGCTATGTTTTCATTTTTTTAGTACGCGCCGACCAGCGATAACCTGTTCACTAGGTCTACCCTACTCACTGGGGGCAATTTTCAGAATTAATCTACACACCTGCACATCTTTGGAATGTGGGAGGAAATCGGAGCACCCGGAGAAAACACACACAGTCACAGAGAGAACGTACAAACTCTAGTCCCACCTGCCTGAATTTGGCCCAGGTCCCTCTCAACCTTTCCAGACCTGTCAAAATGTATTTTAAATCAAAGATAAGAAACAAAATGCTGGAGTAACTCAGCGAGACGGGCAGCATCTCTGGCGAGAAGGAATGGGTGACGTTTCATGTTGAGACCCTTCTTCAGAGTGATGACGAGAGTGGCCACAGAAATAAAATGTAGTCAGAGACAGTGAGAATGTTAAACTGAGTTATTTTTTCAATCTAAAGTCAAGAAATCTTGACTCAAATGCTTGTAGCTGTTGGAATTGTTTCTTTATTCAGTACTGAGACAATTCTTTGAACCTTCCAACACAGAGCTAGAAGCTCCGGGGCAGCTCCAAAGTATTTGTGTTTTTGATACAAACTCATTGCTTTATATAGGTATTTAGACATTTCAAATACAGAGGGTAGGACAACTGGTAACCAATCATCTGAGTCCTTTTGGTGATTTACAACATCAGTCACAGGATATCCCCTTTCCTGACGTCTTTTTACAATCTTTGTTTGTCTATGGTATAACTCTATAACTGTTTTAGAATTATTTTATTTCAACACAGCAAAACCCCTGTAGGCTTTTATCAAAGACCACTCTTCAAAATATAAGATACATACAATGATCACTCAAGTCATACACACTTTCTATACCAAGAGAAAAGATATTTCTATAAATCTAAACAATTTCTCTAAGTCTAAAGTGTACCTTTCTACTAAGACAATACATTGCATAATTGGTGTTACTATAATTTTACACATTTTGAATACCATTACCTATGTCTTTAAAACATTAATTATATAAGTTTGCTGAATTACAGTTTCTAAGTTCAAAACGCACATTTCCATCTCCCATCCAAAGATACATGGGTCGTAAATCTGTCAATTTAGTTAATATGAGTTTGGTGCCTTTCCTGTTATCGGGAAGCAGGATTTCCAATCTCATGTACCAGACAAAACACAAGGTACAAGGTACAACCCAGACCATTACGTCAGAATTCCATCTGCTTCAACCTTCTATAAACAACGCCCTCAATCTAATTATTTCTCAAAGCAACTATTCCTTCACTTACATCATATTCCTTATCACACTCATTATAATTTTACACAGCCAAGGCTAACTGCAGTCTATCATCTCTCAGCCTTGAATTCTGTCTCAAACCTAGCATAACAAGCCATAACTCTTCACATTTATGTCACATTCAGAGCTCAAAAATGTGCCATAGAGACAGAGCAGATGGCCTAAGAAGAGGCCCATTATTCAGCTTCCCATTCTTCAACACAAAGCCATAACAAATACAATTTCCTCCAGTGCTATAATTGCCCCCAAACAATAACCTAAGCTAAGCAGGTTCAGGTTCAGGCCTCCATGTTTTGATTCATCTTTGCCTGTGTGTATGTGTCAGTTTGCACTTTATTTCAGTTCAGGGAAACTTTAAGCTTTTCTTTTGCAATTCACCTAGCTTATATAAAAGTCTCTATCCAAGCCGTTCTATTTGTATAATATTTCATCATTCCTCACTCTGGTCATTCTATGACCACTAATAGGATAATAACACAAGGCAGAGATTCATCAGCATTGGCTTATTAGTCATCCAAGTTTATACCTAACCTCGAAATGCTTTATAGCCCCCAAAACCTGGCCCACGTAGGTCAGCAGGCTGGCTTGTTGACACCAATGCTGTTCCCTACTTCTCTGCTGTGCTTCCAACCCTAGCCCTTATGGTGCTCAATTATTCTGGACTTAATAACATTCCTCCTTCTCCACATTATTAAGTCTATTACACTCCTCCTCCAACATTTCCTTCTCTACCTGCTGGTTCAAACGTCTCTACTTCCATCAGACTCCAACATCGTAATGTCTTCTTCTAGGTGCTGCAATAAGACCTGCCCACCAGTTTCCACATTACCCAAGGCTGTCATTAGTCTGGTGATGATACATTTAACAATAGCAATTCCCACTAACAAACACATGATCACTATTGCTGCATTTATGGCCATGCTGATGATCCAATTATATAATCCCCCAAAACCCCAGTTTCCCCATCCAACACCCGCCTTCATTCCATCAAGCAGGGTAGTAATGTCCTCTTGATGTTTGGTGATATTACTAGTTCTATCCTGAACTCCCATCATACATTTTTCTTTTACAATAGCACACGTCCCTCCCTCACGGGCCAACAGATAATCTAAGGCATATCTATTCTGTAAAGAGAACAGACGCATTTCTGATAGTTGGGTTTTTATTGCCTCCAAGGCGCCAGTAGTGGCATTTCCCAAAATGGTTAGTCCACAAATCATATAGTTTCGATGTTTTGCTGCCAACCCTCCCCCTACACCTCTGAATGTAAGCAGGCTTAGTACTCCCCATCCCGCAGCATCCCACCTAGATGTTCCCATTGTAGTTGGGTTTCTCCAATTGGCACAGAATTCGGCGGATATTGCCCTGCGCAGAGTCCTTTGGTTTTGTCGGGACCAACTCTCTGGGCAGGGAACGGTGGTGGGGACAAGGGTCCCGATGGCTACGTTCTTTGGAAAAGGAGGTTTTAGCACATTGGTCCCTTTGCCATTGAAAAAGAAGTAATACCCTTCCTCGGTGTATATGGACCCATGACAGTCCATGCGTGTATTAATCACCTCGCCACCCTTTGCCCAGTCCATCCAATTGCTTGAAATCCAATTGGTGTTTCTTGGGATGGGCAAGTGATAGAATCCTACAGTTAGATGGGTTCCATTGGCCCACCCACAAAGCAGTTGAAACCCTGCAGAGACTGGGATGCATCTTTTGGGAAAGGTGCATTGGATGCCCTTAGATGTGCTGTTGCAACTAGGTTGTCGTGGGGTTCGTACTATGCACGTAATGTTGGAAGGGACGTCAACAACTATGCAACCGTATCCCTGGTTAGTGAAGCATCATCCGTATTGTCTATTGTCGGTGTTAGGGGTAAAGTTACACGGCATTAGTGGTTCTAGTCTGGTACCCGAAGAGTTTTGACAGCCTGGGTATGAATGCTTATTGTCGCCAGGTAATGGCAAACAGTTAGCTGGTGGGGCTAAGAACTCGTCATAATAGATGGTGACAGCTTTGACTGGAACTGGCATCTCATCTTGACACTTTACTAATCGTTAAATCCTTCCCCACTCAGGAGATACTGTAAATAGGCTAATAACAGATTTCATAGTGGGGTAACACGCCCTTTACCAAATAATTCATTATGGGCCCGTATAAACACGTTAGTGTCTTTTTCTTCAAATTCTCCCTTTTCCCGTATTTGTTGTTCAGGTTCTGTCCTTCGGAGCCCCGGGTGGACCTGTAATGCTACTTGATAACATAGTCCATCATACAAGTGTTTATTTAGAGTTCGGTCCTCCCCAGGGTTCCTCCTGCAAGATAAGTCAACCCTGCATTTCCGGTACCCACATGGAAACTCCCAGAGTGACTGATCAATTAGGTAGAGGCTTCAGTTAGTCTGTTGCATTTTGCCATGGCAGTAGTTAATTTTAATTATGTTCCATCTTCCGAGGACTTCTGGGCCTCTACATTGTACAACATCTCCTTTGCAGAGGTGAAATATCCTATATGCGTGTCCTGGGACACATCGTCGAATCTCTCCTTTATTTCCCTCTGTCTGCAGAAGCATTAGGTTGCATGGCAGGATAAATCGCCTCATTTGAATTTATCTGCAAAGGCTTACAAAAAGTTCATTTCTTACTTAATTGACTTAATCAACTATTCACTCAAGTTAACCATCCTTCAGTCAGTCAGTCCAGTAATCAGTCGCATATTCTTAACCATATAGCAAAATAAGGATTCAAAACTAAACTTATAATGCTACAACTAAACATATAATGATACAACTAAACTTATAATGATACAACTCCCAAGCAAAGCAGCAATGTAAAAACTAAAAACTCTGAGTTGAAAATAAAATGACTCTTCTCCCCCCTTATGATTGGGCTCCCCAATCAGTTTGCAGTCGTGCAGATGAACCCATGCAGCACGACCCTCGACCTTGGCAGCTGTTGGAGTGGTGAGGAAGACCTGGAAGGGACCATCCCAACGTGAGTCCAAGTGCTTACGCTTCCAGTTCCTGACCAGCACATAGCAACATGTCTCAATATTAGATGGAACTTTGAGCGCTGGCGCCTCACCATTTGCAGCCCTGACCTGTGAATGAGAAGTTCGCAAAGCACGGGTTAAAGTTAATACATAGGATGTCATTTCCTCAGTCATCTGGTAGAAATGGACCGCTGCGGGGGCATGGAAATGGACCGCCTGGTCATTCCATGGCATCCGTAAAGGTCGACCATATATTATTTCCGCAGGCGTCAGTCGTGCCGTACCAGAAGGAGTGGTCTGTATCTGAAAAAGAGCTACAGGAAGCAGTTTAAACCATGTTAAGCCAGTCTGTGCCACTAATTTAGCTAATTTAGTTTTCAAAGTCTGATTTGCCCGTTCCACCAATCCGGCGGCCTGAGGTCTACATGCACAATGGATCTGTTGATGTATCTGTAATTGTTGGCACATTTCTTTGTTTACTGCAGCAATAAAATGAGGACCTTTATCGGAACTTAAACGTGCAGGAACACCGAATCGCGGTATGATTTCGCGTAACAATATTTTTACAATGGTAGACGCCTTATTGTCAGTGGTCAGGTATGCATCAATCCATTTACTGAAAACATCGACAATTACAAGAACATACTTATAACACTGACACCTTTTCAACTCAATGTAGTCCATTTGCAAGGTCTCAAATGGACCTGCTGGTAAAGGGGTCTTACCTGGTTCACAGGGCAAGCCTTTACCTGGATTATGCTGCTGGCAAATCAGACATCGCTGGCTGACACGCTGGGCCAAGTCCAGAAGTTTTGGATGCCACCAGGTGTCTAAAAGCATATCATTTCCGGCCTTGGCACCACAATGAGTTGCAAAGTGTACACATTCAATAATCCATAACGCAAGTTCATCAGACATGCAAGTCTGGCCTGCAGGCGTAACCCATAAGCTAGTGACAGGATCAAACACACAGCCCTGGTCCTGCCACAGCTGTTTTACCTGTGCAGGAGCGTCCTCCTGTATTTGAAGTACTTCCTAGATGGTTGGCAATCCTTTTTCCGAGGGAGACTGATTCTTACTGGAATTTTTAGTCTGCCTCATCATTCGGGGCACAACAACGTGGTTAGTCCAAGAAGCTTTTTTTAGCGGCACCATCGGCAAGGCGATTGCCGATATCTATAGGGCTCTGGCCTGATGTGTGGGCACGAACTTTAATAACTGCAAGCTGACTGGGCAATTGGATTGCCTGTAAAAGGTTGGAAACTAACCTGGTGTGAAATAACTGTTCCTGATGAGGTCAGGAAGCCTCGATTTTTCCACAATGGCCCATAATCGTGAACGACTCCGAAAGCATACTGTAAATCAGTGTAAATATTTTACCTTATTACAGACACTAAGATTATTGTCAGATAATTTAAAATCAGGAAATGTTAGACATTTATCCTCTTTGGTTCTACAGATCATAACAGCATTCTTACTAGCATTATATTTAATGTCATGTTCCACACCATACACAAAACATATAGTATGGAGCTGCTGGAGACCAGCGCTAGATGGACTAAAGATCACAAGATCATCTGCATACATAATATGGTTCAGTTAAATATTACCAATCACGCACCCAGTGTTACAGGCCTTCAATTATTTAGACAGATCATCAATATATAGATTAAAAAGGTCTGGGGACAAAATTCCCCCTTCTCTAACACCATTGGTATCCCCAAATGGATAAGTCCCAGTAGGGTCTTTTTACCCTTACACTTCCTTAGTTCTATCCATACTGACTCCACATCTCCTGTTTCAATGTCACCCCTTGCAAGGGACTGAATTTCATTCCTCACCAACAGAGCTACCCCAGCCCCTCTGCCCACCTGTCTGTCTATTCTATAGGAGATATATCCTTGAATATTCAGTTCCCATCACCAGCCCTCTTGCAGCCATGTCTCTGTAATTCCTACAACAAGCCGTGCGCATGAGTTTAGTTTTAGTTTTAGAGATGCAGAGTGGAAACAGGCCCTTCAGCGCACCAAGTCTGCGAAGGATATTTAAAATAAAAGGGCTGTTTAAAGTTCACCAGCTGAAACTTTTTATAAAAATCGAATTGGAAGGAAATGTGAAGAATCATAATGAAAATGTTCCCAAGAGCTGGCATCATTCCGGGGGAGCACATGGTAATTTTGATAACCAATTCGACAGAGATATTTGGGTCTCCAATTCATGGTTCAAAGATGCAAAAAGTTGGGTCTTCAAGTGAAGCTTTGACTAAGTCAAACCCTATTTTAAAAGAATTTTACATTAAAAGGAGTCTGCAGATGCTGTAAACGAGTTCACGTGGAAGAATAAGCAACGGTTAAACAAGCCAATTTATTTCATTTGAAGTGAAAATGCAATTTGTCCAATTTAAACAAGTTTGCCTGAACCATGGATATTTGCCCAGCCTCAAAGATTCACGTTTTCTCACCCCATCAACAAAAAAAGCATGATTAGTTCAAAACGGAATAGATTATTCTGCAGAGGCATCGTTTAAGACTCGGCTGAATCCAACATCCCTAAAGCATTATCATAATTAACTTGTTTAAGAAAGAACTGCACATGCTGGAAAAATCGAAGGTTGACAAAAATGCTGGAGAAACTCAGCGGATGAGGCAGCATGCATCTAGACGCCGCCTCACCTGCTGAGTTTCTCCAGCATTTTTGTCTACCATAATTAACTCACTCCCTTCTCCCAGGAGATGGGTATATGGAACAAGCTGCCAGAGGAGGTAGTGGAGGCATAATAAGGGTTTTACAGTGCAATATGTTACACTACTGTTGTGCTGCTACGTAACCCACTCCATGACACACTGAGGAACACCTTCAGCAACAGACTGATTCCACCAAGATGCAGCACAGAACGCCACAGGAGATCCTGCTCCCCTATGGCTATCAAACTGTACAACTCCACCCCCTTCTGTCATGGGGTAGACTGACTAACCCCCTCCCCCTCCCCAATCTTTGCACATCCGCAATCCTTTCCACTCATCACTTTAATTTCAAGTTTAGTTTAGTTTAGAGATACAGCGCAGAAACAGGCCCTTCGGCCCACCGGGTCCGTGGCAACCAGCGATCCCCGCACATTAACACGAACCAGCGATCATCCAGTACACTAGCACTACTCCACACACTAGGGACATTTACAATGTTACCAAAGCCAATTAACCTACAATCCTGTACGTCTTTGGTGTGTGGGAGAAAACCGAAGATCTCAGAGGAAACCCACGCAGGTCACGGGGAGAACGTACAAACTCCGTATAGACAGCACCCGTAATCGGGATCGAACCTGGGTCTCCGGCGTGCATTTGCTGTAAGGCAGCAACACTACCGCTGCGCCACCATGACCGTCTTTATCTTGTATTGTATGACTGTTGGCAGAACAATTTCCCTCCTTGGATAGATAAAGTTCTATCCTATCGTAAGTCAGCATTTAATAGTTCAGTTTGTGACATATGACAATAAAACACTCTTGACAGGTACATGGATAGGATAGGTATGGAGAGATATGGAACAAATGCAGGCAGGAGGAACTTGTGTAGATGGGGCATCTTGGTCAATGTGGGCAAGACAAAATGTGCAGGAACAGCAGATGCAGGTTTACACTGAAGATAGACACAAAATGCTGGAGTAACTCAGCAGGACAGGCAGATTACAACTCAGCGATATGAATATTGATTTCTCCAACTTCAAGTAAACCTTGCCTTCCCTCTCTCTCCACTCATCCCCAACCCTAGTTAGAAACATATAAAATAGGTGCAGGAGTAGGCCATTCGGCCTTTCGAGCCTGCACCGCCATTCGATATGATCATGGCTGATCATCCAACTCAGTATCCCATCCCTGCCTTCTCTCCATACCCCCTGATCCCTTTAGCCACAAGGGCCACATCTAACTCCCTCTTAAATATAGCCAATGAACTGGCCTCAACTACCTTCTGTGGCAGAGAATTCCACAGATTCACCACTCTCTGTGTAAAAAATGATTTTCTCATCTCGGTCCTAAAAAACTTCCCTCTTATCTTTAAACTGTGACCCCCTAGTTCTGTACTTCCCCAATATCGGGAATAATCTTCCTGCATCTAGCCTGTCCAACCCCTTAAGAATCTTGTAAGTTTCTATAAGATCCCACCTTAAACTTCTGAATGCTAGCGTGTATAAGCCGAGTCTATCCAGTCTTTCTTCATATGAAAGTCCTGCCATCCCAGGAATCAGTCTGCTGAAACTTCTCTGTACACCCTCTATGGCAAGAATATCTTTCCTCAGATTAGGAGACCAAAACTGTATGCAATACTCCAGGTGTGGTCTCACCAAGACCCTGTACAACTGCAATAGAACCTCCCAGCTCTTATACTCAAATCATTTTGCTATGAATGCTAACATACCATTTGCTTTCTTCACTGCCTGCTGCACCTGCATTCCTACTTTCAATGACTGGTGTGCCATGACACCCAGGTCTCGTTGCATCTCCCCTTTTCCTAATCGGCCACCATTCTCCAACTAGCTTCATTTTCCTGTGAAACGTCACCTATCCCTGTTCTACACAGATGCTGCCTGACCCGCTGAGTTACTCCAGCAATCTGTGAAACGTCATCTATCCATGTTCTTCACAGATGCTGCCTGACACGCTGAGTTACTCCAGTACTCTGTGAAACGTCACCTACCCATGTTCTCCACAGATGCTGCCTGACCCGCTGAGTTACTCCAGCACTCCGTGAAATGTCATCTATCCATGTTATAACCATATAACCATATAACAATTACAGCACGGAAACACGCCATCTCGGCCCTTCTAGTCCGTGCCGAACACTTATTTTCCTCTAGCCCCATCTACCTGCACTCAGACCATAACCCTCCATTCCTTTCCCATCCATATACCTATCCAATTTATTTTTAAGTGATAAAATCGAACCTGCCTCCACCACTTCCACTGGAAGCTCATTCCGCACAGCTACCACTCTCTGAGTAAAGGAGTTCCCCCTCATGTTACCCCTAATCTTCTGTTCCTTAATTCTCAAGTCATGTTTTCTTGTTTGAATCTTCCCTTCTCTCAATGGGAAAAGCTTATCCACGTCAACTCTGTATATCCCTCTCATCATTTAAAGACCTCTATCAAGTCCCCCTTAACGTTCTGCGTTCCAAAGAATAAAGACCTAACTTGTTCGACCTTTCTCTGTAACTTAGTTGTTGAAACTCAGGCAACATTCTAGTAAACCTCCTCTGTACTCCCTCTATTTTGTTGACATCCTCCCAATAATTAGCAGACAAAAATTGTACACCATACTCCAGAATTGGCCTCACCAATGCCTTGTACAATTTTAACATTACATTCCAGCTTCTATACTCAATGCTCTGATTTATGAAGGCCAGCACACCAAAAGCTTTCTTTACCACCCTATTTACATGAGATTCCACCTTCAGGGAACTATGCACAGTTATTCCTAGATCCCTCTGTTCAACTGCATTGCTCAATTCGCTACCATTTACCATGTACGTCCTATTTTGATTTGTCCTGCCAAGATGAAGCACCTCACACTTATCTGCATTAAACTCCATCTTCTACCTTTCAGCCGACTCTTCCAAATGGCCTAAATATCTCTGTAGACTTTGAAAATCTACTTCATTATCCACAACACCACCTATCTTAGTATCATCTGCATACTTACTAATACAATTTACCACACCACCATCCAGATCATTAATGTACATGACAAACAACAGTGGACCCAACACAGATCCCTGAGGCACCCCACTAGTCACCGGCCTCCACCCTGACAAACAGCCATCCACCATTACACTCTGGCATCTCCCATTCAGCCACTGTTGAATCCATCTTGCTACTCCACCATTAATACCCAACAATTGAACTTTCTTAACCAACCCTCCATGAGGAACCTTGTCAAAGGCCTTACTGAAGTCCATATAGACAACATCCACTGCTTTACCCTCATCAATTTCCCCAGTAACCTTTTCAAAAAATTCAAGATTAGTCAAACATGACCTTCCAGGCACAAATCCATGTTGACTGTTCCTAATCAGATCCTGTTGATCCAGATGCTTATATATATTATCTCTAAGTATCCTTTCCATTAATTTGCCCACCACTGACGTCAAACTAACAGGTCTATAATTGCTAGGTTTACTCTTAGAACCCTTTTAATACAATGGAACAACATGCGCAGTACGCCAATCCTCCCGCACTATTCCCGTTTCTAATGGCATTTGAAATATTTCTGTCATAGCCCCTGCTATTTCTACACTAACTTCCCTCAAGACGTATCCACTTTTATATATTTTTTAAAGTGTCAGTACTTCCTCTTCTTTTAATCTCATAGTTTCCATAGCTTTTCTACTTGTTTCCCTTACCTCACATAATTCAATATCCTTCTCCAGAGATGTTCTCCAGAGATGCTCCCTAACATTTGTCGTTTCAGGTCAGGACCCTTCCGGTTTGAGTGGGCCAGTGGAGTAGAGAAGCCAAGGCAGTTGTTGCACCAACAGTGGATATAAAAAGGTCCAGAGAGGGTAGAAAGGTGGGTAGGGGAGAGGCGGGCGGGGGGGGGGGGGGGTGGGGGGAGGATGTTGAAGACTGGAGACAGGATTGTCACTGGATGGATAGGATTCTCTCCCATAAAGAAAAGCTCAGATGTGGCAGTAGAGCCCTACGTCCCTATGTTCCCAATGTAGGGGGTCCAGAACCAGGGGGTCACAGTTTAAGAATAAGACTCGCTGAGTCACTCCACCTTTTATCTTGGTCTATTAATGGATTCAAATCTACCTTAGATCTCCTTTTATCATCCTGCTTGGCACTCTCCACCGGCATTTTTGATACAGGTTCCTTTGTTTCTAAATACGTAGAGTGAATTTTAAAGCTCTGATCTGTTCAATATCTCGCAAACTGTGAACCCACTTCAAGTTGATGGATGGAATGGAGCCCGTCCGTCTCTCATGGTTACGGATGCAGTTCATTGTGATGTCGCCGGCCAGGCACATTATGAGGTCACCTCTGATTATGATGGTTTACAAACTTGCAATCTTATGAATGGAAGGCCGGCCCAGAAGGGAATAAACCACTTCACCATATGACCACAGGTCACAGTGGTTATAACCAACTGGACTCAAGTGTTAGATACAAGGAACTCAGTTCAATTGAGTTTATTGTCACGTGTACGGAGAAATGCTTTTTGTCGCATGTTAAAAACAGTTAGCAGAAAGACATTGCATGATTACAATCGAGCCATTTGCAATGTATAGATACATGGTAAAGGAATAACATTTAGTGCAAGGTAAAGCCAGCAAGGATAGTCCGAGGGTCACCAATGAGGTAGATAGTAGTTCAGAACTGCTCTCTGGTTGTGGTAGGATGATTTAGTTGCCTGGTAACAGCTGGGAAGAAACTGTCCCTGAATCTGGAGGTGTGCGTTTTCACACTCCTGTACCTTTCCTAATTTGCAGAAGGACATTCTTACTATTGAGGGAGTGCAGCGTAAGTTCACCAGGTCAATATCCGGGGTGGTGAGACTTATGTATGATGAAAGCATGGGTAGACTGGGCTTGAATTCGCTGGAAATGAGAAGGATGAGAGGGCATCTTATGAAAACATATAACATTCTTAAAGGAGTTAAGGCTAGATGCAGGAACAATGTTCCCGATGTTCGGGGAGTCCAGAACCAAGGGTCACAGTTTAAGAATAACGGGTTAGGCCATTTAGGACTCAGAAGAGGGAAAACATTTTCACGCAGAAAATCTGTAGAATTCTCTGCCACAGAAGGCAGTGGAGGCCAATTCACTGGATGTTTTCAAGTGAGTGTTATATATGGCTCTTTGGGCTAACAGAATCAAGGGATATGGGGAGATAGCAGGAATGGGGTATTGATTTTGGATGATCAGCCAAAATCATATTGAAAGGCGGTGCTGGCTCGAAGGGCCGAATGGCCTACTCCTGCACCTATTTTCTATGTTTCTACGTCATGGTGAGTCCAGCACTCGTTGACGTCTGGTCCTGAAGACGGGTCCTGAACCAAAACGTCACCCACTCATGTTCTCCAGAGATGCTCAACCCGCTGAGTTACTCCAGCACAAACAATATTAAATCTCAAGTGTTTTCATTTCGAGATACAGTGTGGCAACGGGCCCTTTGGCCCACCGAGTCCACGCCGACCAGTATTCACCTCTACACCCTCACTATCCTACACACTGGGGACTTCTTACCAAAGCCAATTAACCTACAAACCTGCACGTCTTTGGAGTGTGGGAGGAAACCGGAGCATCCGTAGAAATCCCACGCTGGTCACGAGGGGAACATACAAACTCTGTACAGACAGCACCTGGGTCTCCGGCGCAGTGAGGCAGCAACTCTACCGCTGAGCCACACTGCCATGTTGGGGAAAAATACTTTAAAAACAGCAGAATATTTTTGCCATTTGCCAAATGAGAGTTGTCCATAGTCAAAGAGTGTGTAGTTTGTTCCTGGCACGAAAATACTTCTGCTTTATCAGTTTCACGCTTAACTCCATAAACCTAAAGACTCCATTGTTGGAATGCAATTCAATATTTGACAAATCTGAACACCTTAACAGACAGATATAAAGCACACAGAGGGATTACTGGAGTACATTTTCCCTTTGTAGTCCCTGAGAAATCAGTGGCTGTGGCAGAGGGTTTTTCTGATGTTCTAAGCCATGCCAATCCAGATATGATTGAATGACGGAGAGGACTTGATGTACCAAATGGAGAAGGAACATCTCATTGGGTTTTAAAGTTTGCAGAGGGCTGACATACACCTTCCTTAGCATCAAGTGAATTGATCGGCATGGTGGCGCAGCGATAGACTAAGAGTTGCTGCCTTACAGTGCCAGAGACCCGGGTTCGATCCTGTCTACGTGTGCGTGTAGTTTGTACGTTCTCCCTGTGACCCACGTGGGATTCCTTCCGGTGCTCTGGTTTCCTCCCACATTCTAGAGATGTGCCGGTGTGTAGGTTAATTGACGTCTGTAAATTGCCCCTAGTGTGAAGGATATAGGACTAGTGTACAGGTGATCGTTGGTTGGCGTGGGCTCGGTGGGCGGAAGGGCCTGTTTTCACGCCATCTCTCTAAAACAAACTATTGCCGTTACTTCGTTGGTCTCAGTTTAACATTGCTTGTGAAAGTCAGCAAAGTACAAGATTCTTTCTATACCCGCAGACCAGTGAGCCCACGTGTTCATATCTTTAACCAGACAGTCAGAACTTTTTTAGTTTAGTTTAGAGATACAGCACAGAATCAGGCCCTTCAGCCCACTGCGTCCACGTCAACCAGCGATACCCGTGCATTAAACTACCCCACGCACACTACGGACAATTTACATTTATACCAAATTAACCTACTCTCTAGACTGACATCTTCAACCTGTCACATGCCCAAGCAGTTGTCCCCACGTGCCTTAAAACCACCTCCCTCGTGCCGGTGCCAAAACACTCCACTGCGGCGAGCTTCAACGACTTCTGCCCAGTTGCACTTACTCCCATCATCACCAAGTGCTTCAAGAGGCTGGTCCTGGCACACCTCAAAGGCTGCCTACCTCCCACACTGGATCCCTATCAGTTCGCCTACCGCAAGAACAGGAGTACGGAGGATGCCATCTCAACGGCACTTCACTCCGCCCTCTCCCACCTCGACAACAGAGACACCTACGTGAGAATGCTGTTCATCTCAGCATTTAACATTATCCCCTCAAAACTGATGACCAAACTCAGCGACCTGGGCATCGACCCCTCCCTCTGCAACTGGATACTGGACTTTCTAACCAACAGACCCCAGTCTGTTAGGTCAGACAACCACACCTCTTCAACCCTCAACCTGAACACCGGTGTTCCACAGGGCTGTGTGCTGAGCCCCCTCCTCTACTCCCTCTTCACCTACGACTGCACACCTGTACATGGTACTAACACCATCATCAAGTATGCAGATGATACAACAGTGATTGGCCTCATCAGCAACAACGATGAGTCGGACTATAGGGAGGAGGTCCAGCTCCTAGCAGCATGGTGCGCTGACAACAACCTGGCCTGTAACTACAAGAAGACCAAGGAGCTCATTGTGGACTTCAGAAGGTCTAGGGGCGGCACGCACACCCCCATCCACATTAACGGGTCGGAGGTGGAACGTGTTTCCAGCTTCAGGTTTCTGGGGGTCAACATCTCTGATGACCTCTCTTGGACCCACAATACCTCAACACTGGTTAAGAAGGCTCACCAGCTTCTCTTCTTCCTGAGGAGACAAAAGAAGGTCCATCTGTCTCCTCAGATTCTGGTGAACATCTACCGCTGCACCATCGAGAGCATCCTTACCAAGTGTATCACAGGTTGGTATGGCAACTGTCTCCGACCGGAAAGCACTGCAGAGAGTGGTGAAAACTGCCCAACGCATCACCGGTTCCTCACTCCCCTCCATTGAGTCTGTCCAACGCAAGCATTGTCTGCGAAGGGCGCGCAGCATCATCAAGGACTGCTCTCACCCCAGCCACATACTGTTTATCCTCCTCCCATCCGGGAGGCGCTACAGGTCTCTCCGTTGCCAGATCAGCAGGTTCAGGAACAGCTTCTTCCCTGCGGCTGTTACACAACTTAACTCTGTACCTTGGGGATTGCCAGTCACCCTTCCCGGACACTCCTTCCCCCAGAAAAATTGCACTACGCAAAAATTGTATGTATATATATATATATATATATATATATATTGCTGTTCAATTATTCTATGTTCGCTCTTCTGGGTGAGATGCTAACTGCATTTCGCTGTCTCTGTACTGTACACTGCACAATGACAATAAAGATTGATTCTGAATCTGAAACCTACATGTCTTTGGATTGTGCGAGAAAACTGAAGATCTCGGAAAAAAAACCCACGCGGGTCAAGGGGAAAATGAACAAATCTGTACTGACAGCACCCGTAGTCAGGATCGAACCCGGGTCTCTGGCACTGCAAGCAGTGTAAGCAAAGAACTCTACTGCTGCGCCACCGTGCCCGCCCCTTTTCCCCAGGACAGAGATGGAATACTAGAGGGCATAGCTTTAACGAGAGTGGGGCAAAGTTTAAAGATGTGTGGAGCAAGTTATAAGAAGTTAGAGTGCACCTTGAGTGTGTTGCCAGGGGTGGTGGAGGCAGATACAACAGTGGCATTTAACAGTTTTTTGGATAGGCAGGGAATGGAGGGATAATGATAATGTGCAGACAGATAGAGTTGGCAGTGGTGTCACGTTTAGCACAGGCATTGTGGGCCGAAGGGGCGGTTCCTGTGTTGTACTGTTCTATGTTTTAAACCTCAGGTTATCAATCTTTATCTTTAACAAAGGGTTTGGTGGGGAAGGGAATGAGATGAGTTAAGACAAGCTGATTTAAACTTTAGCGATATAGAGTGGAAACTGGCCTTTCGGCCCACCGAGACCACACCGACCAGCGATCACCCCGTACGCTAGCACTACCCTACGCACGAGGGACAATTTACAAATTTTCCAAAGCCAATTAACCTTGAAAACCTGCAGGCCTGTGGCGTGTGGGAGGAAACCGGAGCACCCGGAGAAAACCCACGCTGTCACAGGGAGAAAGTACAGGCAGCATCCCCGGTCAGGATTGACCCCGGGTCTCTGGCGCTGTAAGGCAGCAACTCCATCGCTGCGCCACCGTGCCGCCCAAATAGTTGCACATCAGATTAGACAAGTTAGGAAGAAGAACGTGTACAACATTGTAGATTCAATTGCGGAGTTCAATTACTTCAGGCATATATAAATGCTAGGCGCCGCTGTTATAACCATATAACCATATAACAATTACAACAATTTTGGCTGTTGAGTAGAGCAACTACTCGTGAATAAAAAACTGCTGTGACAGTCCGGAGTCGCCTTCCAGAGGGTAGTGATTGAACTAGTTTGTGGCCAGGGTGAGAGGGGTCAGAGATGATCTTACCCGCTCGCCTCCTGGCCCTTGCAGTGTACAGTTCATCAATGGAGGGAAGGTTGCAGCCAATAACCTTCTCTGCTGATCGGACGATTCGCTGCAGCCTCCAGGTGTCGTGCTTGGTGACTGAGCCAAACAAGACCATGATGGGGATGGTGAGAACACACTCTACGGTGATCTAGGGGGCGCTGACCTGTGTGCGGCTGCCCAGCCAACAGCTGTCTGTCCTTTCACCTTATTTTTTTATTTTAGTCAGTAAAGTGTTTGTTTTGGAGGTCTAGACTTTTTTGTGTGGGGGGGGAAGGGGGAAACTACTTTTCAGGGTCCCTACCTGGCCGGAGAGGCAGCTTTTCTCCGGGCTGCAGCTTCGACCCGTCCTCGCGGCCTACCAGCGGGCCTGGAGCGGCGTTTCCTGTCGGGGACCGCCCAGAACCTCGGCTTCGGCGGCGGCACAGCGCTGGAGCGCTATCGCGGAGCGGGCGGTGCCTTGCCCGGGTCTCCGCGCTGGAGCTCCGGTGAGCTGAGGATCGCTGGAGAAAACATCGCGGAGCTGCGGGACTGTGGAGCGACCAGCTGTGGGCAGCGGCGCTGAACTTGACACCGGGAGCCTGGGATCTCTAGATGAGATTGCCAGTGTGGAGCTCCAATCGGCGCGGCCTTGTTGGCTTCGGAAGCCGCGGCCCCCAGTGCGGAAGCGGCCGTTCCAGGGTTCCCAAGCTGCTGGGAGGACTTTCCCGACGCCGGAACACCACCACCCGGCGAGAACGACCTGGAACATTGGGCCTCCGTAGAGGCAACTGTGGAGGCCTAGATGGGCCCGACTATGGGTGAACTGGGCTTGGGGACTGGACTTTGTGCCTTCCCTCATGGTGGGAGCCATTGTGGGGGGATGTTCAGTGTTAAAACTATCTTGGTGTTGTGTGTATTCTCTTCTCTTTTTTGTGTGCTGATAAATGGCAAGGAGCATTTCACTTCACTACACCCTGGTGTATGTGAATGTGACAAATAAAATATCTTGAATCTTGAATCTTGAATCGTGTAGAATTGGACCATCATTGCCTGTGGCAGATTGTGTTTCCTCAGCTGTCGCAGGAAATACATCATCTGTTGTGCCTGTTTGACTGTGGAGTCCATGGTAGCCCCCCACTTATGGTCCTTGGAGATGATGGTTCCCAGGAACTTAAAAGATTCCACAGATGTGACTGTGGTGTTGTTGATGGTGAGTGGGGTGAGGGAAAGGGGAGCACTCCTAAAGTCTACAATAAATTCCACTGTCTTAAGAGAATTGAGCTCCAGGTTGTTGCTACGGCACCAGGACGCCAGCTGTGACACTTGCTGTCTGTAGGCCGATTCCTCCCCATCCTGGATCAGTCCAATCAGGGTAGTGTTGTCCGCAAACTTGAGAAGCTTGACTGACAGAGGTGAAGTCGTTGGTGTAGAGAGCGTAGAGGAGAGGAGAGAGTACGCAGCCTTGCGGTGCTCCTATGCTGCGTGTTTACGGGTCCCAGATGTACTTTCCCAGCCAAAGTAAGTCAAATGGGCACTGGTGGGTGAAGAGTTGTAAACTAAGACCCTTGGACAGGTGAGTGGACAAGACAGGTTTAGAGGGGACAATGGACACAAGTGTGTGGGCCTTTGGTACCTTCTCAAGATGGCGTCTTGAACGGCGGGACCTTAACAAGATGGCCGCCGGCATCCGACCAATCAACGGCGCCGACCTCACATGCCTTCACCAAGATGGCCGCCATCAATCCCTCACAAAGATGGCCGCCGGCATCCGACCAATCAGCGGCGCCGATCTCACCTGCCCTCACCAAGATGGCCGCCGACATCCGACCAATCAGCGGCGCCGACCTCACCTGCCCTCACCAAGATGGCCGCCATCAACCCCTCATAACGATGGCCGATGGAACTCTCTGCCACAGATGGTAGTTGAGGTCACAGTTCATTGGCTATATTTAAGTGGGAGTTAGATGTGGCCCTTGCGGTTAAAGGGATCAGGGGGTATGGAGAGAAGGCAGGTACAGGATACTGAGTTGGATGATCAGCCATGTTCATATTGAATGGCGATTGGTGCAGGCTCGAAGGGCCGAATGGCCTCTACTCCTGCACCTATTGTCTATGTTTCTATGTTTAGAATGTGAGAGTGACAGACAGTGTGGAGTGGACGGGGAGATGAGATGAATTACGAAGATTCAGGAACTGGGGAAAAATATCTAAAACAGAGGCTGAGCAGCAATAAAAATGAATTGTATTTCTCTGCAGAATTCACACAATATGGGGAAATGAGTTGTTAACCCGGATTAAGGAAGGAGCCTGATTAGATTTCTTGTCACAATGAGGATGACACTAACTCCTGAGCTGATGATGAGCTGCGTTGTGATTCCCTCCAGATGTTTTGCTGATAAATCTATGTTTTTGGATGTGGGCCTCAGTGTTTAGGCTTCCAGTTTTAACCCATGAGGATGTGACCATCCTTATTCCACCACTGATGGATGTGTTTAGTAAATGATGTAAATGATAGGAGTAGGCCCCACAAATAACGAAGGACCAGCAATGTATTTCCAAGTTATGATGGTGCCTAACTGGGTCAATTTGTGCCACTCCACTAGCATGACCAAACAATTCTGGGTATGGATTGTGTTTGCATATTGTGGATATATTTTCTAGCATCGATGCAGTCATCAATGTAATGGGGATAGAGTTCGGGGATAGGGCCAGTGTACACCTGGAACACAATGTATCTCTCGTGTCTATATCTCTAGGCTGTGAAGATCTTGGTGCAACTCTGTGAGGTTGTGCTTGGAGAACACCAAATGACAGAGGGAAAAACTAGTGATTGTGAAAATGTTTGCTGGAGGTTCTACCTTGAGTGAAATTCAGAACTGAGGAGAAATTTGCTCTCAATATTGGACTTACTTTGACAAATTGTAGTAGCGATGATCATATGCAGCTCATTGGTGACCTCCTAAGTCCAACCTCCGCCATGATCTGATGCAATGAATATTAGTTTGATCTATCGGACCAACTACAGCATGAACAGGCAAGAATATTGACCGTTCCATTTATTACAAAACAACAGATTCTGTCATTTGCCATTATCATAGACCTTTCAAACATCACACAGTCATCTGCTTGAATATGTGTTACTGGAAACTATTCTAACTTCAGTTGTGAATAGCATTAATTATACTTGTCTTTCCCCAGGCTGGTTAGCATTCTGCAAAAGCTTTTCTCTTTACCTCACGAACGTGACACTGAACTAAACTGAATTGAACTGGAAGGGACGTGATTTATTCCCAGAGGTTGTGAAGGTCTTGGTGCAAACTGTGCGGTTTGATTTGGAGAAAACTGAAAGTTGCAGAATAAATTGGATGATGATGAGGCTGGTGACTGGTGGGTTTACCTTGTGTGAAACTCAGGAGATAATTGCACTCAATATTGGAATAACTGAGTAAGTTTCAGCATTATTCTTCACATCTACTGGTTTGTGTTCTCCTCAACCCAAAACGCACATCGTTTTAAACAGCCAAACCACCCAAATCACAGTGGCACAGATGTTAGAGCTGCTGCCTCACAGTGCCGGAGACCAGGGTTCAATCCTGACCTCAGGTGCTCTCTGGGTGGAGATAGCACGCTCCCTGTGGCCACGAATGAGTGGGGATGTAGGTTACTGGACCTCCATAAATTGCTTGTAGTGTGTAGGGAGAGGATGGGAAAGTGATAGAACAGAACGAGTGTGAACGGGTGATCAGAGGTCGGCGTGGACGGAGGGCTGAACGGCAAGTTTCCATGCTGTGTCTCAAAACTAAACTCAATCAGAACATCACTACAGAAGCAAGAAGATTAACACATACTCATCATTACACAACAATAGATACTCTCATTCCCCAATGCCCTTGACATTTGTTATCCTCCAATAACCTTTAGACAATAGACAATAGGTGCAAGAGTAGAGGCCATTCGGCCCTTCCAGCCAGCACCGCCATTCAATGTGATCATAGCTGATCATCCCCAATCAGTACCCCGTTCCTGCCTTCTCCCCATATCCCCTGACTCTGCTATCTTTAAGAGCCCTATCCAGCTCTCTCTTGAAAGCATCTAGAGAACCTTCCTCCACCGTCCTCTGAGGCAGAGAATTCCACAGACTCACACCTCTCTGTGAGAAAAAGTGTTTCCTGGTCTCTGTTCTAAATGGCTTACTCCTTATTCTTAAATTGTGGCCCCTTGTTCTGGACTCCCCCAACATCGGCAACATGTTTCCTGCCTCTAGCGTGTACATACCCTTAACATTCTTATATGTTTCAATGAGATATGGCCTAACCAAAGATGGCCCCTGCCTGCGGCGACTTTTACGGAGCACCAGAACAGAAAAGGTTCACCTACAACTTCTATCAACTTACCTGCATCAGGGAAACGGCAGTAATCGGTGCCGTTTCAGACAAGCTGCTTGGGCAGCTGAAAGCGCTGGCAATTTCGCGATCTCCCGCAGCTGCGGGTGCCCCGGACTTTAAACTTTCCCACGCTGGCTGCAGAACTCCAGACCCGACTGAGGATCCCAGGTACTGTACCTGGAAACCCCGGGATGACCTCCAGAGCCCACAGGCCGGATCTCCCAGGAACAATGAAGCTGGAGCTGCCGACTTTGAAGGTACCCCCGTTCGTTACGGAGCTGGAGCTGCCGTCTGTGAAGGAATCCCTGTTCCAGCGCAGGTCCGCAGAAACAGCAGGTACAGGAAACTCAGCACCTGGAAACAAAGGGGAAGCCTCCATTGTGTCCGGAAACGTGGCCGACGGGCAGGACTTCAGGTCAGACTGAAGCGCAGGGGACTTCGACCCCCTCTACCTACTATCCTACTGGCCAACGTACAGTCCCTTGAAAATAAAGTGGAGGACATAAGGGCAAGGCTGCTTTATCAAAGGGAGCTGAAGGAATGCTCTGTGTTCTGTTTCACAGAGACATGGCTCACCCCCAGCTCCCCAGACTCAGCGGTCCAGCCTGAAGGGTTCTCCATCCATCGTATGGACCGTACACTGGCATCTGGGAAAGGGAGAGGAGGGGGCGTCTGCCTCATGGTCAACTCTGCGTGGTGCTCAGACGTGGCAGTCCTGTCCAACTCCTGCTCTCCACACCTCGAACATCTGGCGGTGAAGTGTCGTCCCTTCTACCTCCCGAGGGAATTCACCTCCATCATCATGACCGCGGTCTACATCCCACCCCAGGCAGACGTCCGTCTGGCACTGGGGGAGCAGCACGCCGTGGTCAACAAACACCAGACGTCTTACCCCGAGGCATTCACCACCATAGCAGGGGACTTCAATAAGGCAAACCTAAAGAAATCACTCCCTAACTTCCACCAACATGTCTCCTGCTGCACCAGAGGACCAAACACCCTCGACCACTGCTACACCACCATCAAGAATGCCTATTGTTCTATCCCTCGCCCTCACTTCGGTAAATCCGACCATACCGCGGTGCTGCTTCTTCCTGCCTACAGGCAGGAATTAAAGAGCGCACCCCCAGAGATGAGGACAGTACAGAGCTGGTCGGAGGGGGCAGAGGAACAACTCCAGGACTGTTTGGAGTCTGTAGACTGGGCAATGTTCAAGGACTCGGCAACGGACTTGAACGAATACGCCACAGTCGTTACAGACTTCATTAAGAAGTGTGTGGAGGACTGCATCCCCACCAAAACCTTCCGAGCGTTTCCCAATCGGAAACCTTGGATGAACTTTGAGATCCGCACTCTTCTGAAGTCGACACCGGGCATTCATGTCTGATGATACAGTGGCCTAAAAGAAGTCCAGATACGACCGTGGTAAGGCCACCAAAAAGGCCAAAAGGGACTTCTGCTCCAAACTGGAGGAAGAGACAGATGTTCGGCGGCTGTGGCAGGGCCTGAATGCAATCACCTCTTACAAGTCGAAATCAGGAGGCAGCTCGAATGTCGGCGAAACATCACTCCCTGATGACCTCAATGCGTTCTACGCACGCTTTGATAGGGAGAACACTGATGTGCCTTGCCGAGCCCCCATTCGCTGTGATGGTATTTCAGTCTCAGTCACAGAGGCCGACGTCAGGAAATCCTTCAGAGGGGTGAACCCTCAAAAAGCGCCTGGACCTGATGGTATACCTGGTCGTGTTCTAAAAACCTGTGCGGACCAACTGGCTGGAGTTTTTACGGACATTTTCAACCTCTCACTTCTGAGGTCTGAGGTTCCCACCTGCTTCAAAAGGGCATCAATTATACCGGTGCCCAAGAAGAGTAAGGTGACGTGCCTCAATGACTATCGACCTGTGGCACTAACGCCTGTGGTGATGAAGTGCCTTGAGAGGTTGATCATGACGCAGATCAACTCCTACCTCGACAAAAACCTGGACCCACTCCAGTTCGCTTACCGCCACAACAGATCAACGGTGGATGTGATCTCGCTGTCTCTGCACTCCGCTCTGCACCACTTGGACAACAAAAACTCATATGTCAGGCTGTTATTCATCGATTACAGCTCGGCATTTAATACAATCATCCCCTCCAAGCTGGTTACCAAACTCGCAGAACTGGGTCTCAGCGCATCCCTCTGCAATTGGATCCTCGACTTCTTCACACTCAGACCACAGTCTGTTCGTATTGGTGGAAATGTGTCAGACTCGATAACAATCAGCACGGGAGCACCTCAAGGCTGCGTGCTCAGCCCCCTGCTGTACTCACTCTATACTCATGACTGCGTAGCCCGACATAGTGCGAACTCCATCATCAAGTTCGCTGACGACACCACTGTTGTGGGACGTATCACTGATGGGGACGAGTCAGAGTATAGAAGAGAGATCGGGCAACTGTCCATATGGTGCCAGCACAATAACCTGGCCCTCAACACCAGCAAAACCAAGGAACTGATTGTGGACTTTGGAAGGAGTAGGATGGGGACCCACAGTCCCGTTTATATCAACGGGTCGATGGTTGAAAGGGTCAAGAGCTTTAAATTCCTGGGCGTGCACATCTCTGAAGATCTTTCCTGGTCCGAGAACACTGATGCCATTATTAAGAAAGCACATCAGCGCCTCTACTTCCTGAGAAGATTACGGAGAGTCGGTTTGTCAAGGAGGACGCTCTCTAACTTCTACAGGTGCACAGTAGAGAGCATGCTGACCGGTTGCATCGTGGCTTGTTTCGGCACCTTGAGCGCCCTGGAGAGGAAAAGACTACAAAAAGTAGTAAACACTGCCCAGTCCATCATCGGCTCTGACCTCCCTTCCATCGAGGGGATCGATCGCAGTCGCTGCCTCAAAAAGGCTGGCAGCATCATCAAGGACCCACACCAACCTGGCCACACACTCATCTCCCTACTACCTTCAGGTAGAAGGTACAGGAGCCTGAAGACTGCAACGACCAGGTTCAGGAATAGCTACTTCCCCACAGCCATCAGGCTATTAAACCTGGCTCGGACATAACACTGAACATTATTAGCCAATACTGTTATTTGCACTTTATCAGTATATTGATTCATGTGTGTATATATTTATAGAATGCCTTGTAGTCAATGCCTACTATGTTCTGTTGTGCTGAAGCAAAGCAAGAATTTCATTGACCTATCAGGGACACATGACAATAAACTCACTTGAACTTGAACTTACAAAATTCTTAAGGGGTTGGACAGGCTAGATGCAGGAAGATTGTTCCCGATGTTGGGGAAGTCCCAGGACAAGGGGTCACAGTTTAAGGATAAGGGGGATATCTTTTAGGACCGAGATGAGAAAAACATTTTTCACACAGAGAGTGGTGAATCTCTGGAATTCTTTGCCACAGAAGGTAGTTGAGGCCAGTTCATTGGCTATATTTAAGAGGGAGTTAGATGTGGCCCTTGTGGCTAAAGGTATCAGGGGCTATGGAGAGAAGGCAGGTACAGGATGCTGAGTTGAATGATCAGCCATGATCATATTGAATGGCGGTGCAGGCTCGAAGGGCCGAATGGCCTCTACTCCTGCACCTATTTTCTATGTTTCTATGATATCTGGTGGGGGTTGGTGGGTGGTCAGGGGGTAGGGGGATATGAGGACTGTAGTGTGGGTGGGGAAGAGCTGGGGTCACATGGTTTGAGGGGGATGTTGAAGACCCAGTGGAATGGCCACTGAGGTTACCAGGGTTAGAAACATAGAAGCATAGACAATAGGTGCAGGAGTAGGCCATTCGGTCCCTTCGAGCCTGCACCGCCATTCGATATGATCATGGCTGATCATCCAACTCCGTATCCCATCCCTGCCTTCTCTCCATTCCCCCTGATCCCTTTAGCCGCAAGGTTACGTTGGGCATCTAGTACTAGGACCCAGCGCAGTCAAACCCAGTGGAGTTGGAGTCTGCAGCGTGGAAACTTCAGGCCTGGTGCTGAGTCCAGGCTGCAGGCGAGGCGACGGCTGCGGGCTGCTGGAGGGTGGTGGAATGGCCAGGGTCAGCGGGCAAAGAGTAGGAGTTCCTGTCCACAACGAATATAAACCTCACCTGCATTTTAATCCCCCCCCTCCCCACAACACCAAAGCCCCCGGAATCGCAAGCACAACGCCACTTTGTAGGGTTTGTGACAACGCCACTTTGTCAAAAGTTTAGTACACCTTGGTGGAGCGGGCCGGGGCCCCCCAAGATCTCGAGGCCCTAAACGTAAGCTTGTCTGGCTCATACGTAAATCCGTCCCTGGAGGGAGGAAACCGGAGCGCCCAGAGAAAACCCACGCAGGTCAAGGGGAGAGAGAACATGCAAACTCCGTACAGACAGCGCCCGTGGTCGGGATGAAACCGGGGTCTCTGGCGGCAACTCTACCGCTGCGCTATCGTGATGACCAGAGAGGTAGGAAGAGGTGAATACTTCTCTCTCCCTCTCTTCCCTCCCTCTCTCTCTCCCCTCTCTCTCTCTCTCTCTCTCCTCTCTCCCTCTCTCCCTTCAATACTTTCTCAAAAGTTTCTCAAAAGTTTCTCAAAACTCTCCCAAACTTTCTCTCACTCATTCCCTCCCTCTCTCCCTCCCTCTCCCTCCCTCTCTCTCGTCCTCTCTCTCCCCCCTCCCTTTTCCTCTCCATCCCACCCTCAATGCACCAAAAAAAGAACAACAAAACCACCCCGTAACCAACATTCGGCGGTTCGCCCTCCACCCGGACGCGTGAGACCCGCCGTCCCGCTTTGCCAGCCCCGGTGCGCCGCGTCCGTCTGTCTGTCTGTCAGTCTACCCACCAAAGATCCACTAGGGGAGGTTGTAGCCTGTGGGGACCGTGGGGACTGTGTGGGACTGTGTGGGGACTGTGTGGGACTGTGGGGACTGTGGGGACTGTGTGGGACTGTGGGGGGATTTGGGACTGTGTGGGACTGTGGGGGAATGTGGGACTGTGGGGACTGTGTGGGACTGTGGGGACTGTGGGACTGTGGGGACTGTGTGGGGACTGTGTGGAACTGTGTGGGGACTGTTTGGGGACTGTGTGGGGAATGTGTGGGAACTGTGTGGGACTGTGGGGGAATTTGGGACTGTGTGGGGACTGTGTGGGACTGTGGGGGAATGTGGGACTGTGGGGACTGTGTGGGACTGTGGGGGAATGTGGGACTGTGGGACTGTGTGGGACTGTGTGGGGACTGTGTGGGACTGTGGGGGAATGTGGGACTGTGTGGGGACAGTGTGGGACTGTGGGGGAATGTGGGGACTGTGTGGGACTGTGTGGGGACTGTGTGTGGGACTGTGCGGGACTGTGTGGGGAGTGTGGGGACTGTGTGGGGACTGTGGGGGACTGTGGGGGAATGTGGGACTGTGGGGGACAGTGTGGGGGACTGTAGGGGACTGTGTGGGGGACTGTGGGGGACTGTGGGGGATTGTGTGGGGGACTGTGGGGAACTGAGGGGGCTGTGTGTGGGACTGTGGGGACTGTGTGGGACTGTGGGACTGTGTGGGGACTGTGTGTGGGACTGTGTGGGGACTGTGGGGACTGTGTGGGGACTGTGGGGACTGTGTGGGGCTGTGGGGACTGTGTGTGGGACTGTGGGACTGTGTGGGGACTGTGTGTGGGACTGTGGGGACTGTGTGGGGACTGTGGGGGACTGTGGGGGAATGTGGGGGAATGTGGGACTGTGTGGGGACTGTGTGGGTCTGTGGGGGACTGAGGGGACTGTGTGGGGACTGTGTGGGGACTGTGTGGGGACTGTGTGGGTCTGTGGGGGACTGTGGGGACTGTGTGGGGACTGTGTGGGGACTGTGTGGGGACTGTGTGGGTCTGTGGGGACTGTGGGGACTGTGTGGGGACTGTGTAGCGACTGTGTGGGGACTGTGGGGGAATGTGGGACTGTGTGGGGACTGTGTGGGTCTGTGGGGGACTGTGTGGGACTGTGGGACTGTGTGGGGACTGTGTGGGGACAGTGGGTACTGTGTGGGACTGTGGGACTGTGTGGGACTGTGGGGACTGTGTGGGACTGTGTGGGACCGTGGGACTGTGTGGGACTGTGTGGGACTGTGGGGACTGTGTGGACTGTGTGGGACTGTGGGGGACTGTGGGGGACTGTGGGACTGTGGGACTGTGTGGGACTGTGGGGGACTGTGGGGACTGTGTGGGACTGTGTGGGACTGTGGGGACTGTGTGGACTGTGTGGGACTGTGGGACTGTGTGGGACTGTGTGGGACTGTGGGACTGTGGGGACTGTGGGAGACTGTGTGGGGACTGTGTGGGGGACTGTGTGGGACTGTGTGGGGGAATGTGGGACTGTGTGGGGATTGTGTGGGACTGTGGGACTGTGTGGGGACTGTGTGGGACTGTGGGGGAATGTGGGACTGTGTGGGGACTGTGTGGGACTGTGGGGGAATGTGGGGGACTGTGGGACTGTGTGGGGACTGTGGGGGACTGTGTGGGACAGTGTGGGGACTGTGTGGGACTGTGGGGGAATGTGTGACTGTGTGGGGACTGTGTGGGACTGTGGGACTGTGTGGGACTGTGGGACTGTGGGGGAATGTGGGGGACTGTGGGACTGTGTGGGGACTGTGGGGGACTGTTGGACTGTGTGTGGACTGTGTGTGGACTGTGGGGGACTGTGTGGGGACTGTGGGGGAGTGTGTGGGGACTGTGGGGGACTGTGTGGGGACTGTGTGGGACTGTGGGGGACTGTGTGGGGACTGTGTGGGACTGTGGGGGACAGTGGGACTGTGTGGGGAATGTGTGGGACTGTGTGGGGACTGTGGGGGACTGTTTGGGGACTGTGGGGGACTGTGGGGGACTGTGTGGGGACGGTGTGGGGACGGTGTAGGACTGTGTGGGGACTGTGGGACTGTGTGGGGACTGTGGGGACTTATGGGGACTGTGGGACTGTGTGGGGACTGTGTGGGACTGTGGGACTGTGTGGGGACTGTGTGGGGACTGTGTGGGGTCTGGGGACTGTGTGGGGACTGTGGGACTGTGTGGGACTGTGGGACTGTGTGGGGACTGTGGGACTGTGTGGGACTGTGGGGACTGTGTGGGACTGTGGGGGGGGGGGGGGGGGGGGGGGGGGGGGGGGGGGGGGACTGTGTGGGACTGTGGGGACTGTGTGGGACTGTGGGACTGTGGGGACTGTGTGGGACTGTGTGGGGACTGTGGGGACTGTGGGGACTGTGTGGGACTGTGTGGGACTGTGTGGGACTGTGTGGGACTGTGTGGGACTGTGGGGGACTGTGTGGGGACTGTGTGGGCCTGTGTGGGACTGTGGGGGACTGTGTGGGACTGTGGGACTGTGTGGGACTGTGGGACTGTGTGGGGACTGTGGGGCTGTGTGGGGACTGTGGGACTGTGTGTGGACTGTGTGGACTGTGTGGTGACTGTGGGACTGTGTGGGGACTGTGGGACTGTGGGGACTGTGTGGGACTGTGTGGGGACTGTGGGACTGTGGGGACTGTGGGGACTGTGTGGGACTGTGTGGGGATTGTGGGACTGTGGGACTGTGTGGGACTGTGTGGGACTGTGTGGTGACTGTGGGGACTGTGTGGGGACTGTGGGACTGTGTGGGGGCTGTGGGGACTGTGTGGGGACTGTGGGGACTGTGGGGACTGTGTGGGGACTGGGGACTGTGTGGGACTGTGTGGGGACTGTGTGGGACTGTGGGACAGTTTGGGGAATGTGGGGACTGTGGGGACTGTGTGGGACTGTGGGGACTGTGTGGACTGTGTGGGACTGTGGGACTGTGTGGGACTGTGGGACTGTGTGGGACTGTGGGGACTGTGTGGGGCTGTGGGGACTGTGTGGGAACTGTGGGGACTGTGTGGGACTGTGTGGGACTGTGGGACTGTGTGGGACTGTGGGACTGTGTGGGACTGTGGGGACTGTGGGGGAGTGTGTGGGAACTGTGTGGGGGACTGTGTGGGGACTGTGGGGACTGTGTGGGGACTGTGGGGGACTGTGTGGGGGAATGTGGGACTGTGTGGGGACTGTGTGGGACTGTGGGACTGTGTGGGGACTGTGTGGGACTGTGGGGGAATGTGGGACTGTGGGGACTGTGTGGGCTGTGGGACTGTGTGGGACTGTGGGACTGTGTGGGGACTGTGTGGGGACTGTGGGGACTGTGGGACTGTGTGGGACTGTGTGGGGACTGTGTGGGACTGTGGGGACTGTGGGACTGTTTGGGACTGTGTGGGGATTGTGGGGACTGTGGGACTGTGTGGGACTGTATGGGACTGTGGGGATTGTGGGACTGTGTGGGACTGTGTGGGACTGTGTGGGACTGTGTGGGGTCTGTGGGGACTGTGGGACTGTTTGGGACTGTGTGGGACTGTGTGGGACTGTGGGGACTGTGGGACTGTGTGGGGACTGTGGGACTGTGGGACTGTGTGGGGACTGTGGGACTGTGTGGGGACTGTGGGGACTGTGGGACTGTGGGGACTGTGGGGACTGTTGGACTGTGGGACTGTGGGGACTGTGTGTGGGACTGTGGGACTGTGTGGGGACTGTGTGTGGGACTGTGGGGAATGTGTGGGGACTGTGGGGGACTGTGGGGACTGTGGGTACTGTGTGGGACTGTGTGGGGACTGTGTGGGACTGTGGGGACTGTGTGGGGACTGCGTGGGACTGTGTGGGGACTGTGTGGGACTGTGGGGACTGTGTGGGACTGTGTGGGACTGTGGGGGACTGTGGGGACTGTGTGGGACTGTGGGGACTGTGTGGGACTGTGGGGACTGTGTGGGACTGTGCGGGACTGTGTGGGAACTGTGGGGACTGTGGGGACTGTGTGGGACTGTGTGGGACTGTGGGGACTGTGTGGACTGTGTGGGACTGTGTGGGACTGTGTGGGGACTGTGTGGGACTGTGGGGACTGTGTGGGACTGTGGGAGACTGTGTGGGACTGTGTGGGACTGTGTGGGGACCGTGGGGACCGTGTGGGACTGTGGGGGACGGTGTGGGACTGTGGGACTCTGTGGGATTGTGTGGGACTGTGTGGGGTCTGTGTGGGGACTGTGTGGGGACTGTGGGGACTGCGTGGGACTGCGTGGGGACTGTGTGGGACTGTGGGGACTGTGAGGGACTGTGGGGACTGTGGGGGACTGTGTGGGGACTGTGGGACTGTGTGGGGACTGTGGGACTGTGTGGAGGACTGTGTGGGGACTGTGGGGACTGTGGGGACTGTGGTACTGTGTGGGGACTATGTGGGGACTGTGGGACTGTGGGGGAATGGGGGACTGTGGGACTGTTGGACTGTGTGGCGACTGTGTGGGGACTGTGTGGGGAACTGTGGGGACTGTGTGGGGACTGTGGGGGACTGTGTGGGACTGTGTGGGGACTGTGGGGACTGTGTGGGGACTGTGGGATTGTGGGGATTGTGTGGAACTGTGGGGACTGTGGGGGACTGTGGGGGACTGTGGGACTGTGGGGACTGTGTGGGACTGTGGGACTGTGGGACTGTGGGGGACTGTGGGACTGTGTGGGACTGTGTGGGGACTGTGGGACTGTGTGGGGACTGTGGGACTGTGTGGGGACTGTGGGACTGTGTGGGAACTGTGGGGACTGTGGGGACTGTGGGGACTGTGTGGGGACTGTGGGACTCTGTGGGGACTGTGTGGGGACTGTGGGACTCTGTGGGGACTGTGTGGACTGTGGGACTGTGGGACTGTGTGGGGACTGTGTGGGACTGTGTGGGGACTGTGGGGACTGTGGGACTGTGTTGGACTGTGGGGACTGTGGGACTGTGTGGGACTATGTGGGGACTGTGGGGGACTGTGGGGACTGTGGGACTGTGTGGGAATGTGTGGGGACTGCGGGGACTGTGGGACTGTGGGGGACTGTGTGTACTGTGGGGCTGTGGGACTGTGTGGGACTGTGGGTGCTGTGGGACTGTGTGGACTGTGGGACTGTGTGGGGACTGTGGGCTGTGTGGGGACTGTGGGACTGTGTGGGGACTGTGGGGACTGTGTGGGGACTGTGGGACTGTGGGGACTGTGGGACTGTGGGGACTGTGTGGGGACTGTGTGGGACTGTGTGGGACTGTGTGGGGACTGTGGGACTGTGGGACTGTGTGGGGACTGTGGGACTGTGTGGGGACTGTGGGGACTGTGGGACTGTGGGGACTGTGGGGACTGTGGGACTGTGTGGGGACTGTGTGGAGACTGTGGGGACTGTGGGACTGTGGGGACTGTGTGGGGACTGTGGGACTGTGTGGGGACTGTGTGGGGACTGTGGGGACTGTGTGGGACTGTGTGGGGACTGTGTGGGACTGTGTGGGGATGTGGGACTGTGGGACTGTGTGGGACTGTGGGGGAATGTGGGGGACTGTGGGGACTGTGGGGACTGTGGGGGAATGTGGGACTGTGGGGGACTGTGGGGACTGTGGGGACTGTGGGACTGTGGGGAACTGTGCGACTGTGGGGGAATGTGGGACAGTGGGGACTGTGTGGGGACTGTGGGGACTGTGTGGGGACTGTGGGACTGGGGGACTGTGGGACTGTGGGGACTGTGTGGGGACTATGGGACTGTGTGGGGACTGCGTGGGGACTGTGGGACTGGGGGACTGTGGGGACTGTGGTGACTGTGTGGGGGACTGTGGGGACTGTGGGGACTGTGGGGGAATGTGGGACTGTGGGGACTGTGGGGACTGTGGGGACTGTGGGGAATGTGGGACTGTGGGGGACTGTGCGACTGTGGGGGAATGTGGGGACTGTGGGGACTTTGGGACTGTGGGGACTGTGTGGGACTGTGTGGGGACTGTGGGACTGTGGGACTGTCGGGGACTGTGGGACTGTGGGGACTGTGGGGCTGTGGGGACTGTGGGGACTGTGTGGGACTGTGTGGGGACTGTGGGACTGTGTGGGGACTGTGGGGACTGTGGGGCTGTGTGGGGACTGTGGGGAATGTGGGGACTGTGTGGGTACTGTGGGACTGTGTGGGGACTGTGGGGACTGTGGGACTGTGTGGGGACTGTGGGGGACTGTGTGGGACTGTGGGACTGTGTGGGGACTGTGTGGACTGTGGGACTGTGTGGGACTGTGGGACTGTGTGGGGACTGTGTGGGACTGTGTGGGGACTGTGTGGGACTGTGTGGGGACTGTGGGGACTGTGTGGGACTGGCTGGGACTGTGGGGACTGTGGGGACTGTGGGACTGTTTGGGACTGTGTGGGGACTGTGGGGACTGTGGGACTGTGTGGGACTGTGGGACTGTGTGGGACTGTGTGGGGACTGTGTGGGACTGTGTGGGGACTGTGGGGACTGTGGAACTGTGTGGGACTGTGGGGACTGTGGGGACTGTGGGACTGTGTGGGACTGTGTGGGACTGTGTGGGTCTGTGTGGGACTGTGTGGGGACTGTGGGACTGTGGGGGACTGTGTGGACTGTGGGGCTGTGGGACTGTGTGGGACTGTGGGACTGTGTGGGGACTGTGGGGCTGTGTGGGGACTGTGGGACTGCGTGGGGACTGTGGGGGGACTGTGGGACTGTGTGGGGACTGTGGGGACTGTGGGGACTGTGGGGACTGTGGGACTGTGGGACTGTGGGACTGTGTCGGGACTGTGGGACTGTGTGGGGACTGTGGGGACTGTGGGACTGTGGGGACTGTGGGACTGTGTGGGACTGTGGGGACTGTGTGTGGGACTGTGGGACTGTGTGGGGACTGTGTGTGGGACTGTGGGGACTGTGTGGGGACTGTGGGGACTGTGGGGACTGTGTGGGGACTGTGTGGGGACTGTGGGGACTGTGGGACTGTGTGGGACTGTGTGGGACTGTGTGGGACTGTGTGGGGACTGTGTGGGGACTGTGGGGACTGTGTGGGACTGTATGGGGACTGCGTGGGACTGTGTGGGGACTGTGTGGGACTGTGGGGAATGTGTGGGACTGTGGGGGACTGTGGGGACTGTGTGGGACTGTGGGGAACTGTGGGGACTGTGTGGGACTGTGGGGAATGTGTGGGACTGTGGGGAATGTGTGGGACTGTGTTGGACTGTGGGGACTGTGTGGGACTGTGTGGGACTGTGGGGGACTGTGTGTGTGGGACTGTGGGGACTGTGTGGGGACTGTGGGGACTGTGTGGGACTGTGGGGGACTGTGTGGGACTGTGGGGACTGTGTGGGACTGTGTGGGACTGTGGGGACTGTGTGGGGATTGTGGGGACTGTGTGGGACTGTGGGGACTGTGTGGGACTGTGTGGGGACTGTGTGGGACTGTGTGGGACTGTGGGGACTGTGTGGGACTGTGGGGACTGTGTGGGACTGTGTGGGACTGTGGGGGACTGTGGGGACTGTGTGGGACTGTGGGGACTGTGTGGGACTGTGGGGACTGTGTGGGACTGTGGGGGACTGTGGGGGACTGTGGGGACTGTGTGGGACTGTGTGGGACTGTGGGGACTGTGGGGACTGTGTGGGACTGTGTGGGACTGTGTGGGGACTGTGGGGACTGTGTGGGACTGTGTGGGACTGTGGGGGACTGTGTGGGACTGTGTGGGACTGTGTGGGGACTGTGGGGACTGTGGGGGACTGTGTGGGACTGTGGGACTGTGTGGGGACTGTGTGGGACTGTGTGGGACTGTGTGGGGACTGTGTGGGGACTGTGGGGACTGCGTGGGACTGTGTGGGGACTGTGGGACTGTGTGGGGAATGTGTGGGACTGTGTGGGACTGCGTGGGACTGTGGGACTGTGTGGGACTGTGGGACTGTGTGGGACTGTGGGGACTGTGTGGGACTGTGTGGGACTGTGTGGGACTGTGTGGGGATTGTGGGGACTGTGGGGGACTGTGTGGGACTGTGGGACTGTGTGGGACTGTGTGGGACTGTGTGGGACTGTGTGGGGACTGTGTGGGGACTGTGGGGACTGCGTGGGACTGTGTGGGGACTGTGGGACTGTGTGGGGAATGTGTGGGGACTGTGTGGGACTGCGTGGGACTGTGGGGACTGTGTGGGACTGTGGGACTGTGTGGGACTGTGGGGACTGTGTGGGACTGTGGGACTGTGTGGGACTGTGGGGACTCTGTGGGGACTGTGTGGGACTGTGGGGGACTGTGTGGGACTGTTTGGGACTGTGGGGACTGTGGGACTGTGGGGACTGTGTGGGACTGTGGGGGACTGTGGGGACTGTGGGACTGTGTGGGACTCTGGGGACTGTGTGGGACTGTGGGGACTGTGGGGACGGTGGGACTGTGGGGACTGTGTGGGACTGTGGGGACTGTGTGGGACTGTGGGGGACTGTGGGGACTGTGTGGGACTGTGGGAGACTGTGTGGGACTGTGGGAACTGTGGGGACTGTGTGGGACTGTGTGGGACTGTGTGGGACTGTGGGGACTGTGTGGGACTGTGGCGACTGTGTGGGACTGTGTGGGACTGTGGGGACTGTGTGGGACTGTGTGGACTGTGTGGGACTGTGGGACTGTGTGGGACTGTGGGGACTGTGTGGGACTGTGTGGGGACTGTGGGGACTGTGTGGGACTGTGTGGGACTGTGGGACTGTGTGGGACTGTGGGGACTGTGTGGGGACTGTGGGCACTGTGCGGACTGTGGGCACTGTGGGGGACTGTGGGGGCCTGTGGGGACTGTGGGGTTGTAGGGACTGTGGGCACTGTGGGGACTGTGGGGGAATGTGGGGACTGTGGGGGCTGTGGGGACTGTGGGGGACTGTGGGACTGTGGGGGACTGTGCGACTGTGGGGGAATGTGGGACTGTGGGGACTGTGTGGGGACTGTGTGGGGACTGTGGGACTGGGGGGACTGTGGGGACTGTGGGGACTGTGTGGGGACTGTGTGGGGACTGTGTGGGGATTGTGGGACTGGGGGGACTGTGGGGACTGTGGGGACTGTGTGGGGACTGTGTGGGGACTGTGTGGGGACTGTGGGACTGGGGGGACTGTGGGACTGTGGGGACTGTGTGGGGGACTGTGGGGACTGTGGGGACTGTGGGGGAATGTGGGACTGTGGGGGACTGTGGGGGAATGTGGGACTGTGGGGGACTGTGCGACTGTGGGGACTGTGGGGACTGTGGGGGACTGTGCGACTGTGGGGGAATGTGGGACTGTGGGGACTGTGTGGGGACTGTGTGGGGACTGTGGGACTGGGGGGACTGTGGGGACTGTGGGGACTGTGTGGGGACTGTGTGGGACTGTGTGGGGACTGTGGGACTGGGGGGACTGTGGGGACTGTGGGGACTGTGTGGGGACTGTGTGGGGACTGTGTGGGGACTGTGGGACTGTGTGGACTCTGGGGACTGTGTGGGACTGTGGGGACTGTGGGGACGGTGGGACTGTGGGGACTGTGTGGGACTGTGGGAACTGTGTGGGACTGTGGGGGACTGTGGGGACTGTGGGGGACTGTGTGGGACTGTGGGGACTGTGGGGACTGTGTGGGACTGTGTGGGACTGTGTCGGACTGTGGGACTGTGTGGGACTGTGGGGACTGTGTGGGACTGTGTGGGGACTGTGGGGACTGTGTGTGACTGTGTGGGACTGTGTGGGACTGTGGGACTGTGTGGGACTGTGGGGAACGTGTGGGACTGTGTGGGGACTGTGGGAACTGTGTGGGACTGTGTGGGACTGTGGGACTGTGTGGGACTGTGGGGACTGTGGGGACTGTGTGGGGACTGTGGGCACTGTGGGCACTGTGGGGGACTGTGGGGGCCTGTGGGGACTGTGGGGTTGTAGGGACTGTGGGCACTGTGGGGACTGTGGGGGAATGTGGGGACTGTGGGGGCTGTGGGGACTGTGGGGGACTGTGGGACTGTGGGGGACTGTGCGACTGTGGGGGAATGTGGGACTGTGGGGACTGTGTGGGGACTGTGTGGGGACTGTGGGACTGGGGGGACTGTGGGGACTGTGGGGACTGTGTGGGGACTGTGTGGGGACTGTGTGGGGACTGTGGGACTGGGGGGACTGTGGGGACTGTGGGGACTGTGTGGGGACTGTGTGGGGACTGTGTGGGGACTTTGGGACTGGGGGGACTGTGGGGTCTGTGGGGACTGTGTGGGGGACTGTGGGGACTGTGGGGACTGTGGGGGAATGTGGGACTGTGGGGGACTGTGGGGACTGTGGGGGAATGTGGGACTGTGGGGGACTGTGCGACTGTGGGGGAATGTGGGGACTGTGGGGGACTGTGGGACTGTGGGGACTGTGTGGGACTGTGTGGGGACTGTGGGACTGTGGGACTGTCGGGGACTGTGGGACTGTGGGGACTGTGGGGGCTGTGGGGGCTGTGGGACTGCGTGGGACTGTGTGGGGACTGTGGGACTGTGTGGGGACTGTGGGGACTGTGGGGGCTGTGTGGGGACTGTGGGGAATGTGGGGACTGTGTGGGGACTGTGGGACTGTGTGGGGACTGTGGGACTGTGGGACTGTGTGGGGACTGTGGGGGACTGTGTGGGGACTGTGGGACTGTGTGGGGACTGTGTGGACTGTGGGACTGTGTGGGGACTGTGGGACTGTGTGGGGACTGTGTGGGACTGTGTGGGACTGTGGGGACTGTGTGGGACTGTGTGGGGACTGTGGGGACTGTGTGGGGACTGTGGGACTGTGGGGGACTGGGTGTGGGGACTGTGGGACTGTGTGGGGACTGTGTGGACTGTGGGAC
>JAXLNO010001292.1:5000-31958 GCA_038087875.1 Malacoraja senta
GAGGGGGAGTTAAAGTGTTTGGCAACTGGGGAGATCACCTAGGCCCAGGCGGACTGAGGTGTTCGAGCAGTACGATACTCACAATGTGCAGGAGTAATTCAGTGGGTCAGGCGGCAACTTTAGACGTTAGACTTCAGAGATACAGCCCACAGCCAACAATAGACAATTGTGGGCTCCACATTTCCTTGATCATCCTTGCTTTTTACATATCATTCATTCATTTGTTCTGTGTACCTCCAAAAATCTCTCGTTCCCTCACCACTGCCTCTCAGTTTGAAGACGGGTCCTCGACCCGAAACGTCACCCATTCCTTCTCCCCAGAGATGCTGCCTGACCTGCTGAGTTACTCCAGCATTTTGTGTGTATCCCCAGTATATTACCCCCCCCCCCTCCTTCCCCATTCCATGAGCATTGTAATTTGAAACGGCAGCCAGTTGTTTAACGTTAGTTTAGTTTAGTTTAGTGATACAGTGCGGAAACAGGCCCTTTGCCCACAGAGTCCGTGCTGACCAGCGATCGCCCTGTACAACTAGCACCATCTTACAAACTAGGGACAATTTACAATTTTACTGAAGCCAATTAACTACAAACCTGGGAGTGTGGGAGGAAACCGGAGCTCCAGAGAAAATCCACACAGGTCACGGGGAGAAGGTACAAACACCGTACAGACAGCACCCGTAGTCAGGATCGAACCCGGGTCCCTGGCGCTGTAAAATAATAATAATAATTCATTTTATTTACTGGCGCCTTTCTAAAACCCAAGGACACCTTACAAGGCATAGAATCACAGAAATACAAAACACATAATCGGAATAAATTAAATATAAAAACACCACAGTACACAAATCAAGGACAGAATTCAATTACAAAAGCACAAAAAGAAAATAAGAAACACAGTTTGAGGAAGAGAGCAGCGGCGACCAATTCGCGCCAGCGTCCACTCTCCCCTCCGACCGCCATCTTGCACACAGACTAACTAACAGGCACAGCACACAAAAATCATCCCCACAATGACCACCACTGTGGGGGAAGGCACAATGTCCAGTCCCACTTTCACGACTTAGTTCACAACCTTTTTTACTCGTGGACATTTTTCATCATGTTGAAAAAACGCCCGACCTACTTGATGTCACGAGTACCTACGACTAGCATCACGGCCTGCTACGACCTACCTACGACCTTGTGATGACCAATCTGCGAGTATGAGTCAAGGGCAAACTCGGCAGGAGTCGTGAATTAGGTCGTGTAAGTGGGACAGGGGCTTAAGGCAGCAACTCTACTGCTGCGCCACCGTGCCGCCCTTCTTTCGACTGATTTCAGTGGGAGGTGGGAGAGAAAGCTGGAAGAGAGGAGGGGCAGGTCATGCACGGCCGGTAATAGGCGAACTCACGCAAGTTTTTTTTAAAATAGGCTGGTTGTTGACAAATGCCAGAGATGAAAAGACGGGCATGAGCCCAAGAACTGTTGCGAATTGTGAAATTTGAGCATAGAAAGTTGTGAATTGTGATGTTGGTGGCAGGGATGGAGGGAGAGGGAGAAGGGGGTTGGGGGGAAAGGTTACCTGGGGGATCATGGAGAGGAGTGTGGGGGGAGGAGAAAAAGGGGGGCAGGATCTTTGGGGAAAAAGTGGAAGGGAAGGGGGCTGTTTGTGGGTTAGTTACCTGAAATTGGAGAGTACACTTGTTTGGACTTTAGACTCTTAGAGATACAGTGTGGAAACAGGCCCTTCAGCCCACCAGGTCCAGGCTGACCTGCAGTATCCGTACATGAGCATTATATCCTACACACTGGGGACAATTATACAATTTTACCAAACCCAATTAACCTACGAACCCGTATGTCATTTGGAGTGTGGGAGGAAACACCCGGAGAAAACCCACGAGGTCACTGAGAGAACGTACAAACTCCGTACAGACAGCTCGGAGGTCATGATTGAACAAGGCTCTCTGTCGCTGGACAGCAGCAACTCTACTGCTGTGCCGCCCGTAATTAATATTACATTTTAAGTGGTAATTAGGAAATGACTTCATATCTCATTAAATCTGAACTTTCCAACGAACATAAGATCATAAGAACGTGTGATAGGAGTAGAAGTTGGCCATTCGGCCCATCGTCTATTCCGCTATTCAATCATGGCTGATCTATCTCTCCCTCCTGACCCCATTCTCAAGCCTTTTCCCCATAACCCCTGACACCCGTACTAATCAACATGTGCAAGTACTTCAGACTTCACCAAAAACATTTAGTCACCTGAGGTGGTTCAATGGACCACAGGGAAGCATTCTCAAATAAATAACGATTAAAACTCACATCCCTAATCCTGCTCCAACCTCCCCCCAGCAACGATGAGTTCATTATTCAACACTTCAAAATCTCAGTCGAATTTCATGAGTTTAGTTTAGTTTAGAGAGCAGGCCCTTCAGCCACGAGTCCACACCGACCAGCGATCCCCGCAAACTAACACTACCCTACCCTACACACACTGGGGGTAATTTTATATTTACACCAAGCCAATTAACCTACAAACCTGTACATCTTTGAAGTGTGGGAGGAAACTGAAGATCTCGGAGAAAACCCACGCGGTCACGGGGAGAACGTACAAACTCCGTACAGACAGCACCCAAAGTCGGGATCGAACCGGGGTCTCTGGCGCTGTAGGGCAGCAACTCTACCGCTGCGCCACCGTTAAAACAGATGTAGATGGATGATAGTGGGAATGGCTGGAAATTGGACTCTTTGCTTTGCTGGGATTATTTGAGGACCAGGATGGGGTTTGTTTAAAACTGAGACCAATTCTCCTGCCTCATTCCTGTCCCCGTCAGTCTTTCTTTCCACTGAAATGGCAGTGGTAGAGTTGACAATTACTGGAAGTCTGAAGCAGGGTACCGACCCGACCCGACCCGTCCCCGTCCTTTATCTCCAGTGGTAGCTCCTGCAGTCAGTGACATGTAAAGATTCAGAGATACCTCCTGCATTTCCCCCTGACTTCCCCCCCTCCCCCTCCCCCTCCCCCTCCCCCTCCCCCTCCCCCTCCCCCTCCCCCCCTCCTCCCTCCCTCCCTCCCCCACCCTAGTCATCCAACCAGTTCCACTGTTCAGACCTCTGTATCCCTCTTGTTATCACCCCTTCCCCAGCCAACAATGGACCATTATGGGCTCCAACCTTCTTGTTTTATCTTTTGCCGGCCCCTGATTTAGTTTAGTTTAGACATACAGTGCAGAAACAGGCCCTTCGGCCCACCGAGTCTGCACCGACCAGCGATCCCCGCACATTGCTCCCGATGTTGGGGAAGTCCAGGACAAGGGGTCACAGCTTAAGGATAAGGGGGAAATCCTTTAAAACCGAGATGAGAAGAACTTTTTTCACACAGAGAGTGGTGAATCTCTGGAACTCACTGCCACAGAGGGTAGTCGAGGCCAGTTCATTGGCTATATTTAAGAGGGAGTTAGATGTGGCCCTTGTGGCTAAAGGGATCAGGGGGTATGGAGAGAAGGCAGGTACAGGATACTGAGTTGGATGATCAGCCATGATCATATTGAATGGCGGTGCAGGCTCGAAGGGCCGAATGGCCTACTCCTGCACCTATTTTCTATGTTTCTATGTTTCTATTAACACTACCCAACACACACTAAGGACAATTTACACTTATACTAAGCCAATTAGCCTGCACACCTGTATGTCCTTGGAGTGTGGGAGGAAACCGAAGATCTCGGAGAAAACCCACGCGGTCACGGGGAGAACGTACGTCCAAACTCCGTACAGACAGCGCCCGTAGTGAGGATGGAACCCAGGTCTCTGGCGCTGTCAGGCAGGAACTCTACTGTGGCGCCACCGTGCCGTCTTCAGGCCTATTCCGGATGTATCTACCTTGCCCTCTTTCATTAATGTGTAGGGAGGAACTGCAGATGCTGGTTTAAAGCCAAAGATAGACACAAAAACCTGGAGTAACTCAGCGGGACAGACAGGCAGCATCTCTGGAGAGAAGGGATGGGTGGCGTTTCGGGTCGAGACCAGTTACTCCAGCTTTTTGTGTCTATCATCTTTCATTAATGCCTTCTTTAAAGCCTCCCTCCTCGGGCAAAGCTGTTGGTCATCTCCCTAATACTTCCCAACGTAACGGTACATCAGCGTTTGTTTTCCGTTGACCGTAGAGGGAACTTGGGCTCCACCACCATGTTTTGTGTTATGTACTTTACTCTGATGTTTTGAAAGCTTTGTTCCAGCATTCGGTCTAGACAATTGCCTGCGCTGTTTACTTTGGGGCATTGTATTGTGTGGCCATTCCTATTGTACTTCGCTGCCTTCAATCCACCGAGGCCCTTGGCAGATAATGAGAGGAAGTCCTGTCGGAAGCCTTGCTGTTTGCATCGGCCGTGGACTACACGCACGGCCTGACCCCGAAGCATCATTCCGACGGTCAAAAATAATACAGGCTTTGAATGACAATTCCCAGTACAGGAAGCTTCTGCCCAGCCAAAGACACAGGCAATGTGCCCTTGTGTTTGTCTTCAATAACATGGGTAGATCTCATGTAGATAGTGGAACACAAGTCACAGGCCACAAGGACAATTGACACTAAAACTAGGGTGGCACAGTGGCACAGCAGAGACCCGGGTTCGATCCTGACTACAGGTGCTTGTATACGCAGAGTTTGTACCTTCTCCCCTGGACCTGCGTGGGTTTTCTCTGGGATCTTCGGTTTCCTTCCGCACTCCAAAGACGTACAAGTTTGTAGATTAATTGACTTTGATAAAATTGTAAAATTGGCCCCAGTGTGTGTGTAAGTTAGCGTACTGGGTGATCGCTGGTCGGCGCAGACTCAGAAGGGTCTGTTTCTGCGCTGTATCTCTAAACTGCATCATTAGACTTCACAAGGGCTACCATATGTCATGGATGTGGATGTGGCAGCTGTGTTTGTTCACCACACGTTATGGTGGATGTGATGTATCGGTTTTGTCCGGTTTTGCCAGCTGATTTCAATCCAAATCATGGGCCGCGGGGCTAGGGGGGCTGGGGGGGCTGGGGGGGTCTGCAGCCCCTCCACTTTTTTGGCGAGGCACGCCTCATAACCCGAAATTATCCGGCCCGCAGACGTATTTTTCTCTTCTTCTGAGGACCTCCGACATCCAGAATCTCAGAAGGAGCACATAGTGAGCGCGGCAAAACCACGACCAGCCGCGGCGGAAACCGACTGCCCCCCAAAACCCTCCCCCCCCCTCCCCTCCGCTCAACGGCCGCTCAATCACAGCGCGGTTCACAGTCGAGATACGGGGCAGTGAATGAAGCGTTGTGATTAGCCGCCGAGCGGAAGGGAGGGAGGGTGGGCCCAGAGAGAGGGAGTCGACCCCGAGAGGGAGGGAGAGTCGATCCTGAGAGGGAGAGAGAGAGAGGGGGGGGGGATGGGTGATGGGGGATGGGGGATATATCCCCCCACTTTTTGAGTTGGGGGATGGCCTGTATTATCCCCCAGTTTTTGGAGGTCGAGCAACAACAAAAAATAATAATTGTGCCACCCTCCCCCCCCCCCCCCCCCCAATCGGTCACTCCGCTCCCTCACCGGGTAACCCCCCAGGCCGGTGATCAGTGATCGCTCAGCCCCCCCCACCCACCTTCAAAAATGTTCCGCGGCCCCCGCAAATGACTATTGGAACTGAGTTTGAGTTTAGTTTACTGTCACGTGCCCAGATACAGTGAAAACCTTTTGTTCATACGTTTGTAAGTTCTCGGAGCAGAATGAGGCCATTTGGCCCATCAAGTCTACTCTGCCGTTCAATCATGACTGATATATCTTTCCCTCTCAACCCCATTCTCCTGCCTTCTCCCCATAATGCCTGAAGCCCGTACTAATCTCCGCCTTAAAGATACCCGTTGACTTGGCCTCTGCAGACATCGGTGGCAAGGAGTTCCACAGATTCACCACCCGCCAACGACAGCCGATCACAGTCAGCATCTATGGACGGATCAAATGTGGACACAAGTAACAGCAGATGCTGGTTTACAACAAAATAAAACTCAAAGTGCTGGAGTAACTTGACGGGTCAGCCAGCGTCTGGGGTGAGAACGGACAGAGGATGTTTCGGGTCGGATAGGGACCCTTCTCCCGACTGATTGCAGTAGGAGGGTGAAGATAAGAAGGTATTTCCAGCTTGTGGTTCAGACGTGACCTTGAGGCTTGTTCTGATCACTGATGGTGATGAGTCAGAGTATAGAAGTGAGATCGGCCGATTGACCAAATGGTGCCAGGACAATAACTTGGCTCTCAACACCAGCAAAACCAAGGAACTGATTGTGGACTTTGGAAGGGGTCGGATAGGGACCCACAATCCCGTTTATATCAACGATGGTGGAAAGGGTCAAGAACTTCAAATTCCTGGGCATGCATATTTCCGAAGATCTTTCCTGGTCCCAGAACACTGATGCAATTATAAAGAAGGCACATCAGCGCCTCTACTTCCTGAGAAGATTACGGAGAGTCAGATTGTCAAGGAGAACACTCTCGAACTTCTACAGGTGCACAGTAGAGAGCATGCTGACCGGTTGCATCGTGGCTTGGTTCGGCAACTTGAACGTCCAGGAGCGGAAAAGACTGCAGAAAGTTGTGACCACTGCCCAGTCCATCATCGGCTCTGACCTCTCCACCATCGAGGGGATCTATCGCAGTCGCTACCTCAAAAAGGCTGCCAACATCATCAAAGACCCACACCATCCTGGCCACACACACATGGATCACACTCGGGAAGAAGGTACAGGAGCCTGAAATCTGTAATATCCAGGTTCAGGAACAGCTACTTCCCCACAGCCATCAGGCTAATAAACACGACATCAAACAAACTCTGAACAATAACAGCCTATTGCACTTTATCTGTTTATTTATTGTGTATATATCTGGTCTATGGTCTATAGACACATTGAACTTTTATCTCCTGTTCTGTATTACGTTTACATATTCTGTTGTGCTGCAGCAAGTAAGAATGTCATTGTCCTATCTGGGACACAGGACAATAAAACTCTTGACTTGACTCTTGATCCTATTTCCACCCTGCCCATATTTGCATTTACTTGCAGAGCTCAACTCTGGATTGCCCTGGGTTGCCATTGCATAGAGGGCTGTGCAGGTTAGATACATAGATAGATACATAGAAAATAGGTGCAGGAGTAGGCCATTCGGCCCTTCGATATGATCATGGCTGATCATCCAACTCAGGTTGAGGTAGGTGGAGTACTAGATTGAAAGGGGGGGGGTGGGGAGTCCTCATGTGGAGTCCACCTGCCACTGTTTTTAATGGGACGGCCTGGCCAAGAGCAGGGGCTCATGTACAGCGCTGCCCGCCACCTCTTGCCTCCATTACTCACCTCCCCATCAGTGCGTGGAGAAGGGACTCATCCATTGGGAATTGCCCTCCACCCGCCTGGGCTCTCTGTCTATGAAAGAGGGAGGCAGAACAGCCAGATGTTCAGGTTGCTGGGAGACCAACATAGTCTTTCATTAGGTACAGTGATCCATCTTGGTCCAATGCTTGTTATGGTCAATTAAACAGTACACTACCTCTCATACACACACATTCAGATACACTCAGGCACACCATTCTCCTGCCTTCTCCCCATAAGTGATAGGAGCAGAATTAGGCCATTCGGCCCATCAAGTCTACTCTGCCCTTCTATCTATCTCCTAACCCCATCCTTCCGCCTTCTCCCCATAAGTTGCCAGATGAGGTTGTTGAGGCAGGGCCTATCCCAACATTTAAGAAACAGTTAGACAAGTGCATGGATAGGACAGGTTTGGAGGGACCAAATGCAGGCAGGTGGGACGAGTGTAGCTGGGGCATGTGGGCCGGTGTGGGCAATTTGGGCCAAAGGGCCTGTTTCCACACTGTATCACTCTATGACTGTGTTCATGTGTTCATAAGTGATAGGAGTAGAATCAGGCCATTTAGCCCATCAAGTCGACTGCGCCATTCAATCATGGCTAATCTACCTCTCTCTCCTAACCCCATTCTCCTCCCCTCTCCCCATAACCCCTGATACCCTTACTAATCAAAAATCTCCTCCATAAAAAGACACATTGATTTGGATTCCACTGCCATCTGTGGCAATGAAGTTCACAGATTCACCTCTGACAAAAGAAATTCCTCCTCAGCTCCTTTCTAAATGAATCTCCTTTTAACCCGAGGCTACAGCCTCTGGTCCTAGATTCTCACACTCGTGGAAACATCCTCTCCACAGCCACTCTATCCAGGACTTTGGTAGGTTTCAATGAGGTCTCCCTTCATCATTTTAAATATATTATGTTAACCATATCATACCTGGGATCATTCTCGTAAATCATTTGTTGCGTGCTAACCAGTCAGCGGAAAGACTATATACAAACCATCCACAATGTACAGGTACACGATACAGGGAATAACATGAATAACATTTAATGCAAGGCATAGTCCAGTAAAATCCCATCAAATATTGTCTTAGGGTCTCCAATGAGGTAGAGAGTAGCTCAGGACTGCTCTCCAGTTGTTGGTCGGGTGGTTCGATCGCCTGATAACTGGAAAGAAACTGTCCCTGAATCTGGAGGTGTGCGTTTTCACACTTCTGTACCTCTTGCCCGATGGGAGAGGGGAGAAGAGGGAGTGGCCGGGGTGCGACTCGTCCTTGATTATGCTGCTGGCCTTGCCGAGGCACCGTGGGGTGTAAATGTGGTCAATGGAAGGGAGGAAGGGAACTTGGCAGAAAATGTTAAGCAAAGTAGACACAAAGTGTTGGTGTAACTCAGCGGGTCAGGCAGCATCTCTGGAGAAAAGAGATGCCTTTTCCTACCTCCAGACATCCTTCCCTCTAATTACAGTCAGAAGAAGGGTTCCGACCCAAAACGTCACCTATTCCTTTTCTCCAGAGATGCTGCCTGACCTGCTGCTACTATAACAACATTTAGTTTAGTTTAGAGATACAGCGTGGAAACAGGCCCTTCGGCCGGCCCACTGAGTCCACACCGACCAGCGATCTCCGCACATTAACACACTAGGGACAGGTTTACACTTACTTTATACAAAGCCATTTAACCAACAACCAAACATTTATGACATTTGGACAAAAATGCTGGAGAAACTCAGCGGGTCAGGCAGCATCTATGGAGCGAAGGAATAGGTGACGATTCGGGTCGAGACCCTTCTTTAGACTGATGAAGGGTCTCGATCAGAAACGTCACCTATTCCTTCGCTCCATAGATGCTGCCTCACCCGCTGAGTTTCTCCAGCATTTTTGTCTACTTTCGATTTTTCCAGCATCTGCAGTTCTTCTTAAGACATTTGGACAGATACATGGAAAGGAAAGGTTTAGATAGATATGGGTGATACGCGGACAGATGGGACTAGTGTCAAGTCAAGTCAAGTCACATTTATTTATATAGCACATTTAAAAAACAACTCTCGTTGGCCAAAGTGCTTTACATTTGTTATAAGAATAGCACAACAAAACAAACTACATACATATATACATGTAGCCCTCACTCAGAGGACGTCAGGAAAGGCTTGGAAGTATAGATACGTTTTTAGTCTTGACTTAAAAGAGTCGATGGAGGGGGCAGTTCTGATGGGAAAGGGGATGCTGTTCCACAGTCTAGGGGCTGCAACCGCAAAGGCCCGGTCGCCCCTGAGCTTATGCCTAGACCGTGGGATATTCAGCAACCCCAAGTCGGCCGATCTGAGGGGCCTGGAGGTGGAGTGGTGGGTGAGAAGACTTTTAATGTAGGTGGGGGCAAGCCCATTGAGGGCTTTGTAGACATGGAGGAGGATCTTGAAGTTTATACGGAACCGCACAGGGAGCCAGTGGAGAGAGGCCAGGATCGGGGTGATGTGGTCCCTTTTTCGGGTGCCCGTCAGGAGTCTCGCTGCGGCAGTGTAGATGGGGCATCTTGGTTTGCATGGGCAAATTGGGAAGAAGGGCCTGCTTCTATGCTGTAAGATTGGAAAGCCAGCAAAATTGAGGAAAGTTTAAGTGAACTTCTTGTTTCCAATTCCGTTTTTTCTAATACCTCTTAGGAATGGGAGCCATTGGTAAATAGAGACATACCGATCTTGAATCCGGCACTCAAACAGAATGCAGCCGTGGTTTAAATCTAAGCTGATGTCAGTGGATATTGTTACTATGTTTAGTTTCATATTTATACCCACTGGATGCTTAGAACTGAGTGACATCATAATGACATTGACATCACAGTGAATTCATTGACCATTGAAGCTCCACCATTCTAATGTCACATAAAACTAATTTTAAGGACATGGGTGTTAAGAGAAAAGGCAAAGTTCACGAAACCATGGGGGAGCATTACGGCAAATCATCAGATGGAAGGCACCTCGTAAAATGTTGAAAGAGATTGCTCGTTCTTCTTATTTAACTACAATCTGAGCGTAGACTTGGAAAGCTGTGAAACTGAAACCGCCATTAAAACAAAAGACACTGTGAAACACTTCGGAAGTCGATTTGACTCCATGGGCCAGCACCAAAGCAAGTCACATAGATTGGGAGTGTTCCTCGATCTGCCATCCTTGACGTAGTTGTAACCAGCTACTCCTGAGGTAAGTCCATCTGACTTCAAAGTCAAGTGTTAACTTATTCTACATATGGTAATATCTGCGCTCCCCCAATTCTGACACTCTGATCTTAACCACTCCATCAATGGGTGACCAAGACTTCACATGCCTTGGCTTTGAGCTATAAAATTCCATTCCTGAACCCTTTAGACTTCGCGGAAGTCTAAAGAGATACAGTGCGGAAACAGGGCCTTCGGCCTACCCGAGTCCGTGCCGACCAGCGATCACCCCGTACACTAGCACCATCCTATACACACTAGGGACAATTTACAATTTTACCCAAGCCTATTAACCTACAGACCTGTACATCTTTGGAGATTGAGAGGAAACCAGAGCACCGGGAGAAAAGCCACACGGTCATGGGGAGAACGTACAAAACTCCTTACAGACGGCACCCATAGTCAGGATCGAACCTGCATCTCTGGTGCTGTGAGGCAGCAACTCTACCGCTGCGCCTCCTTGCCCACCTGGGCCTGTAGCCCGACGTTTCTGTTGTCGAGACGCTGTCTACACCTACCTCTCTTCATTGGCCGGCGATCCGAATATCTCCTGTGTCTCAGTGTGAAAAATCCTTACTGTTAACACTCCCATTAACCACATTGGAAAATGTACATCCATTAAAGTTGCCGTGTTGATGCAAACTGCCGTGGCTAAGTCACCAGTAGAATCATAATGAAACCACAAATAGTTTGTACTAGAAACGTAATCAGAGCCCCCTTGTGCACTAATGCTCAAGGCTGCCAGTTGGTTATTGTGATGTCATATCAATAATACTAGCAATCTAGTTCTGCAGTTATCTGACGGCATGGAATTTTACGAGATATCTGGTCAATAGTGTGACTTCGCTGGGGAGAAGGAATGGGTGACGTCTTGGGTCGAGGCCCTTCTTCAGACTGAGAGTCAGGGGAGAGGGGAGTAGAGATAGGGAAGGGTAAGGTGTGAAAACTGCAGTGCAGGCAAGCACCAAGAAAACGCGCGTGGCTGTGGTTGCGAGTCTGGGTTGAAACATGCTGTAGAGTAACACCCTCTCTCGTTGTCCCCCCCCCCCCCTGTGACTCTTCCTGCCCTCCAGCTCCACAACCATGTTTTAACCCAGTCTTGTTCCCACAGCCACGTGTGATTACTCAGTGTGTGAAGGAACTGCAGATGTTGGTTTAAACTGAAGATAGACGCAAAATGCTGGAGTAAATCAGCGGGACAGGCAGCATCTCTGGGGAGAAGGAACGGGTGACGTTTCGGGTCGAGTCTGAAGAAGGGTCTCGACCTGAAACATCACCTATTCCTTCTCTCTGGAGGTGCTGCCCGTCCCGCTGAGTTTCTCCAGCTTTTTGTGTCTATCTTGTGTTTTCTCAGTGCTTGCCTGCGCTGTTGATTTTCACACCTCACCCTTCTATATCTCTGGACTCCCTCTCCCCTGACTCTCAGTCTGAAGAAGGACTGGAAATATCACCCACTCCTTCTCTCTAAAGATGCTGCCTGTCACACTGAGTTACTCCAGCATTTTGTGTCTATTTTTGGTGTAAACCACCATCTGCAGTTCCTTCCTCCACAACAATGTGACATGACCATTCAAATCTCACTGTACCAATTGGTGGATGTGACAATAAATGTCTCTTGAATTCTTGAACTCTTGATAGGTGACATCTGGTCAATAATGTGACCACGTGGCTTTCTTTCCGGGTGCTCTGCTTTCCTCCCACACTCCAGAGACGTACAGATTTGTAGGCTAAATGGTTTTGGTGAAATTGTAAATTGTCCCGAGTGTGTAGGATGGTCACAACTTCATAAATGGCCGGCAATGGTTTTACCAGATTAAACCATTTATCAGCCAGCGATTGGCCAGTGGTACCTTGTCCCTAATTAGAAACATAGAAAGTAGGTGCAGGAGTAGGCCATTCGGCCCCTTGTGCCAGCACCGCAATGATCATGGCTGATCATCCCCAATCAGTACTCCGTTCCTGCTTTTTTCCCATATCCCTTGATTCCGTTTGCCCTAAGAGCTAAATCTAACTCTCTCTTGAAAACATCCAGTGAATTATAGACAATAGACAATAGGTGCAGGAGTAGGCCATTCGGCCCCTTGAGCCAGCACCACAATTCAATGTGATCATGGCTGATCATCCACAATCAGTACCCCCGTTCCTGCCTTCTCCCCATATCCCCTGACTCCGCTATCTTTAAGAGCCCTATCTAGCTCTCTCTTGAAAGTATCCAAAGAACCAGCCTCCACCACCCTCCGAGGCAGAGAATTCCAACAAAAGTGCTAATAAATGCTCAGCGATCTATTATACCAGTTTCCTATTGTAGGGTCACAGAAATTCTCAATGATTCGCTGTCCTGTTGTCACATTTTTAAACTCTTTATTCAAGCACAACGGTTGTAGCGCATCAGAGCAAAGCATTAAAATATCTGCAGACCTTAACTTAAAATACTGAACATATCATAACAGCGGCAGCACAGTGGTGCAGCGGTAGGGTTGCTGTTTTACAGCGCTTGCCGCACCAGAGACACGGGTTCGATTCTGACTACGGGAGCTTGTACATTCTTCCCATGACCGCATGGGTTTTCTCCAAAATGTTTGGTTTTTCCTCCCGCACCCCAAAGATGTACAAGTTTATAGATGTGCATAGATGCTGGAAAAATCGATAAAAGACTAAAATACTAGAGGAACTCAGCGGGTGAGACAGCATCTATGGGGAGAAGAAATAGGCGATGTTTCGGGCGTTCAACCTGAAGAAGGGTCTCGATCCGAAACGTTGCCTATTTCCTTCTCTCCATAGATGCTGCCTCGCCCGCTGAGTTCCTCCAGCAATTTTGTCTACCTCAGGTTTGTAGGTTAATTGGCTCCTTGGTATAAGTGAAAATTGTCCATAGTATGTTATGTGTAGGATAATGTAGTGTGGGGATCTACTGGTCGATGTGGACTTGGTGGGGCCCACGGGCCTGTTTGTGTCTCTATACTAAACTAAACTAACAAACCAAGGAAACCATGGAAATGTAACAAAAGGACTGAACACTGAACATAACTAGAGACATTCACACGGAACTTTGTGCCTATTGTGCCCACTGCTAAAAAACAAGCTTCTTTATGTTTCTGGGGTGATTGATGTCCTTTGAATACACCGTTTCAAGAAAGCATCGGGGGTTAAGTTGCTGTGCAGCAGGTTGACATCCCACTGTTCACATATGCCTTGATTCTAGACTTCAGAGAGACACTGCTTTTGCAGCCCTCCCTCTTACCAGAAACAACAATCGATCCTCTGCACGATACTAATTTCATCAATAATGTGCAAGCTCCAACACTATTCCAATGCCAATGGCAAAACAGGCATCACTTCCCAGCATATAATGATTAGTACGGGGTAGCAGGGCCTCTAGGGAGAAGGCTGGAGAATGGGGTTGAGAGGGAATAATAGCTCAGCCACGATTGAATGGTGGGGTAGACTCGATGGGCTGAATGGCCTAATTCTAATCCTATAATTTATGAATGTAATAATTTCAACAGGTTTGCTCCCTCTGCCTAGAGTCCCAGGTTCAGTCCTGACTCCGGGTGCTGTCTGTGTGGACTTTGTACGTTCTCACTGTGACCGCATGCACCAGTTTCCTCCCACACTCCAAAGGCGTGCAGGTTTGTAGGTTAATTGGCTTCGGTAAAATTGTAAATTGTCCCTGGTGTGTGTAGGGGTGATCGCTGTTCGGTGCAGACCCGGTAGGTCGAAGGGCCCGTTTCTGTGCTGTATCTCTGTAGTCTAAAGCTTTGGAAACATAAAACCCAGTTCCCTCCCTGGAGAACTGAAGTTTAAGTATCCGAGGAATCTTAATTCGCAACATCGCTTGGATAGTTGGAATGTTCCCAGCTTCTTGCAATAACTTAATGATGTGAATTTAAATTGCCCAACAACACAGCCTAGTAATGAAGAGGGTGAACAAAGTCTGAATACTAAATCAGTAGTGCGATTTGAACTCTCAAACTCTTGACACGAGGCCAGCACTTCACTGCTGCCAATTTGGATAGAGTGGATGCGGAGAGGATGTTTCCACTAGTGGGAGAGTCTAGGACCAGAGGTCGTAGCCTCAGAATTAAAAAACGATCCTTTAGGAAGGATAGACCTAAAATGCTGGAGCAACTCAGCGGGACAGGCAGCATCTCTGGAGAGAAGGAATGGGTGACGTTTCGGGTCAAGACCCTTCTTCAGACTGAGAGTCAGGGGAGACGGAGTCGCAGAGATATGGAAGGGTAAGGTGTGAAAATGAGACATCAAAGGGGACGAAGCTCCAAGGAAAATGTAGAATGGATCATTGTTAGCCAGTGGAAGGTGACAACGAAGCAGACAAAGATAATATTTCATCAGGAGGACAGTCAGACTGGTTGGAGAACTAGGATGAGGAGGGATGGAGAGAGCGGGACGGCAAGGTTTACTCGAGGTGAGAGAGGTCAATATTCATTCACTCCTTTAGGAAGGAGATGAGGAGGAATTGCTTTAGTCAGAGGGTGGTGAATCTGTGGAATTCTTTGCCACTGAAGGCTGTGGAGGCCAAGTCAGTGGATATTTGTAAGGCGGAGATAGATAGATTCTTGATTATAAAGGGTGTCATGGGTTTCCGTGCTGTTATGGTTATATGGTTATGGGGAGAATGGCAGGAGAATGGGGTTTAGGAGAGAGAGATAGTTCTGCCATGATTGAATGGCGGAGTAGACCCGATGGGCCGAATGGCCTAATTCTGCTCCAGTCACTTATGAACTAATGCATTTGTGGTGACAGCAAAGTAAACTTTGAAGTAATGTTACCTCCTTTTTGCTTCCACTCACCCTCTTCTACAGGAATGTTTTCCGTTACCGAGTTCAAGTGGCTGACTGATCCACAAACAGCTTACCGCATACTGAAGCCATGGTGGGATGTGTTTGGCCATTACATCAGCATGGTGATGCTCCTGATAGCACTGCTGGGTGGAACTCTTCAGATTGCCCAGAACAAAATGCTTTGCCTTCCTTGCAAACTGGTGGTGGACAATGTTTGCAGGCCACCTTGGGAGCTGAGGGGCCCAAACGGGAGCATTCCTTCTCTGACTGGGATTAAGAACCTTCTTGACAGGCAGCAGTACGCTTTCATCGACGCCGTGTGCTACGAGAAGCAGCTCCACTGGTTCTCCAAGTTCTTCCCCTATCTGGTGCTGTGGCAGACCCTGGTCTTCCTCATCTGCAGCAACTTCTGGTTCAAGTACCCGAGCACCAGCTCCAGGCTGGAGCATTTCATCACCATTCTCCACAAGTGCTTCGACTCGCCCTGGACTACCCGGGCCCTGTCGGAGGCGGTGGAGATTGTGAGCGAGAAGCAACCCTACCGCAAGTCCAAGGTGGCCATCAAGCTGTCCTTCTCTTCCATCGGCGCCGAGGCTGGCGGCGCCAAGACCGCCCAGAGCAGGGTGGAGCCCAACCTGGCCGACACGGCCGAGAGGACCATCTTGGACCAGAAGGAAGGTGAGCAGGCCAAGGCCATCTTCGAGAAGGTGAAGAAGTTCAAAGTGCACGTGGAAGCAAAAGACATCATCTACAAACTGTACATGCGTCAGATCATCATCAAGGTGGTCCTCTCCCTGATTATCCTTACCTACACACCTTATTATGTGATAAAAATGAAATTTGATCTTCATTGCAGAGTGGACATTGAGATGTTTACAGGGTACAGGGAGTATCTCTGTGTCCATTCTTTGGCCACCATGTTCAGGGTGCTAGCATCTTTCTATGCAATGTTGGTGGCAGTACATGGAGTACTCAATGCTTATAGCCTCTACTGGATGCTCAGGCGCTCACTGAAGAAATATTCCTTTGAAACGGTCCGCGAGGAAAGTAGCTACAGGGACATCCCCGACATCATAAACGACTTCGCCTTCATTCTTCACCTCTCCGATCAGTATGACCCCCTTTATTCCAAACGTTTCTCTGTCTTCCTCTCGGAGGTCAGCGAGAAAAAGCTGAAGCAGATTAACCTCAATTTGGAGTGGACTGCAGAGAGGCTGAGGAACAAGCTGCAGAAAACCCCACAGGACAAGGTGGAGCTGTCCCTGTTCATGTTAAACGGGCTTCCCGACGCCGTCTTCGACCTGAAGGAGCTCGAGGTGTTGAAACTGGAGCTGATAACGGAAGTCAAGTTCCAAGCGGCCATGTCTCAGCTGACCAACCTGAAAGAACTGCACCTGTACCACTCCCCCAGCGTGGTGGACCCTCAGGCACTGAGCCACCTGGCTGAAAACCTACAAACGCTGCACATCAAGTTCACTGACATGGACAAAGCCCCCCGCTGGATATTCCACCTGAAGAACCTGACCGAGCTCCACATGACAGGCAACATCAAGTTGGAGAAGAACCAGTTCATGTCCCTCATGGGGTTTGAGAACCTGAAGAAATTGAAGGTGTTGTACTTGAAAAACAGTCTCCCTCACATCCCGGCTGTTGTCACGGGCACTGGGCTTCTCTTGAACCGACTGTGCATCGACAATGAGGGGACTAAAATGACCGTCTTCAACACACTGAAGAACATGGTAAGCCTCACCCACCTGGAACTTCACAACTGCGACCTGGAGCGCATTCCGCATTCAATATTCAGCTTGTACAATCTGCGCGAAATTGACCTGAAGGGCAACAGGTTGAAGACCATCGAGGAGATTATTAGTTTCCAACACTTGAAGTGGCTCTCATGCCTCAAGCTTTGGCACAACGCGATAGCGTACATACCGCTGCAAATTGGAATATTGTCAAACCTGGAGCAGTTATACCTCAATAATAACAGAATCGAAACCATCCCCCCGCAGCTATTTTTATGCAGCAAGTTACGGTACTTGGACTTCAGTAACAACCACTTGACTGCAATCGGCGAAGAGATTGGAGAACTGGCGCATCTTCAGTACCTCAACGTGTCCAACAATAACGTGAGTATACCCATTGTCAATGGAAGTTGGCATGAGTACACCTCAACCTCTTTCATTCATGTCCTGTAACTTATAGGGGGGGGGTTGCACGTAAGGTCATCGGGTCAAAGGGCGTCAAAGTGTAAACCCACTTGAGAACCATGGGCGACTTTAACATTTTACAGACAGATTTATCGCTTCTGAAACTTTTTAGATACCAACGGAATCAAGAAAAAACACAAATAATGCCTTACTGTTGATGAAATGTAGTGAGCAAACGCGATAATTCACAATATTTTCAATCTTGATATCTACACCATATAACCATATAACCATATACACGGACAATGTTCGCCAAGCACTTTAGCTGTTGTTGTCCCTTCAGCTCTCGCCTCTCTGTACCATCATTTCTCCTCACTTTTGGAATTCTGAAGTAGGATAGATGTCCCTCACGGTTACCCCGATTTCCATAATTATTTACAGCGCAAAAATTGACCATTTTGGCGGTTTTTAACAGGTCCGCTACGCTAGTAAGTGCTTACCTGCAGTTCACCGCGTGTACTCCAGTTGGCGTTACGTGGCAACAGCACGGGTCACGGGTCATGACCTCGACTGCTGTGCAACCTCCCGATACTCCGTGGGCCAAGGTGCTTTTTCGTTTCATTTCATGACCCAAATCACGGATCTACCTGTATTTATAACATATTGTGTGAAAAATATTATAGAAATCATACCTGAAACTCGCCAAGAACAAAACCTGCACATATTTTTAAAATATGAGAGAAACCTCCAATTTTCCAAGTAGTTAATTGTCCAATCAAAGCACGTTTGACATTGAGTCGGACGGCAAATGACCAATCCCGCGCTTTGTTTCATGGTAGCTAGGCAGTCAGCACACTGGGATCATGCCTGCCTCCTAATTACATCAAAACAATAGCAAGGTTTCGAAGGAATAAAGGTAATGCTAACCTTGCTGATAATTTAGTTTTACAACTCATTTATCGTTGTAAAGTTATGATGTGAACTGTTAAATAAAAATGCTAAATAAAAATGTAGAGCTAGGGTTAGGATTAGGGTTAGGGTCAGGGTCAGTCAGGCTGTGGGCTCATCGGTGGGTGCAGCGAGGGGTCGGTCGGGCTGTCAGCCCGCCGGTGTTGCAATGAGCGAGCGGGTGGTCTGATGGAGCGGGCGCTATGGGGTGCTGAAGGCGGCCCGGGCAGTGTGCAGGGCAGTGCTGCTCCCCACCATCATCACCATGATGATCCAGAAGGGCATGCTGGCCGAGGGGGATGCGCTGAGCGCCCACACTTACGGAGCCCGCAGCCGGTCCCAAAGCGGCTCCAGCTCCAGCCGTGGGCAGCTCTGGAAGGGGGGGGGGCGAGTTAATTAGACATTTTCCTCTCAGTGGAAGATGCCTTAGCCTTCCCCCAGCCTGGCACTGCCCCAGTCCGGCATATAATAATATCTTATTATATATATATATTTATTTAATTCACATGTTTAATCGATAATGTTTTATTATTAATGTTTAATGTCTTATGTGTCATTCCTAACTGTCACTGTATGTCATGTTGCCACTTGCGGGCAGAGCACCAAGGCAAATTCCTTGTATGTGAATACTTGGCCAATAAACTTATCCATTCATTTATTCATTCAAATGGCCATTTGAGTTTAACAAAGAGTTAGGTGCACTCTGTGTAGTTTGCTTTCTGAATTTTGAGCCGTACCCTGAAAGGAAATTTAGTTATCAGCTGATTTTGATACAGTCCTGTTGATAGCAATGAGTTGGCTGAATCTAATTTTGTTAATGATGATGATTAAGGAAATATGTAGGAAGGAACTGCAGATGCTGGTTTGAATCGAAGATAGACACAAAATGCTGGAGTAACTCAGCTGGACAGGCAGCATCTCTGGAGAGAAGGAATGGGGGACATTTCGTGTCGAGACCTTTCTTCAGACTAGGAAATAGTTCTGTTGAGCACAACCAGAGTAAGGCCTCCAAAATTGTAGTAGCCTCTCAGTTCAAAACAGCATAGTCATAGAGTGACACAGCGTGGAAACAGGCCCTTCGGCCACCTTGCCTACACCGGCCAATTTGTCCCAGCCCCACCTGCCCTCATTTGGTCCATATCCCTCCAAACCTGTCCTATCCATGTACTTGTCCTAACTGTATCTTAAATGTTGGGATAGTCCCTGCCTCAACTACCTCCTCTGGCAGCTCGTTCCATACACCCACCACCCTTTGTGTGGAAAAGTTACCCCTCAGGTTCCTGTTAAATCTTTTGCCCTTCACCTTAAACCTATGTCCTCTGGTTCTCGATTCTCCTACTCAGGGCAAGACACTCCTACTAAATCTACCCGATCTATTCCTCTCATGATTTTACACACCTCTCGTGGAAACATCTTCTCTACATCCACCCTCTCCAGGCTTTTAATTCTACAGTAAGGTTTACAGAGGTCCACCTTTAATTGTCTAATCTTCTACAATACAGCACTAGACATTTGTAATAAAACTTTCCTTCAGATCCCCTTGTTTCCAGAGTTGAAACATGTTGGAAGCGAGATATCGTGCCACAGATTTTGTGAAACGTCCCATTCAGTTGAAGACACCACACAGCAAAAAGAAGTAACTGATCTTATGAACAAGTAACAAGCTTTTGTTAACTGCTCTTTCCCCTCCTTTAGTTTAGTTCAATTTAGTTTATTGTCATGTGTACCCAGGTACAGTGAAAAGCTTTTTGTTGCGTGCTATCCAGTCAGCGGAAAGGCAATAGAGTCTGAGAGTCATAGAGTGATACAGTGTGGAAACAGGCCTTTCGGCCCAACTCGCCCACACCGGCCAACAATGTCCCAACTAGTCCCACTTGCCTGCGCTTGGTCCATATCCCTTCAATCCTGTCCTATCCATGTACCTGTCTAACTGTTTCTTAAATGATGGGATAGTCCCAGCCTCAACTACCTCCTCTGGCAGCTTGTTCTACACACCCACCACCCTTTGTGTGAAAAAGTTACCCCTCGGATTCCTATTAAATCTTTTCCCTTTCACCTTGAATTGATCCTCAATGTGACACGCATGTGAAACCATGCGTGTCACCAGAAAGAGGAATCCAGGCAAAACATCTTACAATATACTTGGTACCACCCTTGAAGAATCCAAACAAACCAAGTATCTTGGCATCAAATTGCAGAATGATCTGCGTTGGAATGGTCAGACTCATCATGCAACGGTGAAAGCAACAGGTGTCCTAAATTTTCTGAGGCGCAACTTTCATCATTGTTCAACTTCTGTCAAGGAGAAGCTATACTTCACCCTCGTTAGACCTCATTTGGACTACACAGTTGCAGCATGGGACCCATACACAAATAAAAACATTTCTTCCATCGAACGTGTCCAAAGACAGGCAGCTCGATTTGTTACTAACACCTATGAGAGAGAAGCGATTGTTACCAAACTTCTGAATTCACTGGGGTGGAAGGAACCCTCTCCAAGACAGACGTGAAGCTCACCGTTTGACCTGTTTTTACAAAATGTTAAATGGTCAGCTCGACATAGATTACAAGACCTACACCAAACCCAAACCAATTAGGAGCAGACGAGGACATTCGATCCAATTTGAGATTCCAGCTACCAAGACAGATGTGGACAGCAATTCATTCTTCCCCCGCACAATTAAAGCATGGAATAATCTTCACCCTACCATAGTTACCCAACCAGATGCAACTAAATTTAAGGTAGCTCTTTCTTCCCAAAAACCCTTTCTGGCTTAAGTCCTCCCTCCACCACCTCCAGTTTAAATTCCATTTGGAATATTTTGGAGGACCAAGAAACCAAGAACCAAGAACCAAAAACCTATGTCCTCTGGGCAAAAGACTACTCGATCTATTCATCTCATGATTTTGTACACCTCTATAAGATCTCCCCTCATCCTCCTGCACTCCATGGAATAGAGACCCAGCCTACTCAACCTATCCCTATAGCTCACACCCTCTAGTCCTGGCAACATCCCCGTAAATATTTTCTGAACCCTTTCAAGCTTGACAATATCTTTTCTATAACATGGTGCCGAGAACTGAACACAATATTCTAAATGTGTTCTCATCAACATCTTATACAACTGCAAATTGACCTCCCAACTTCTATACTCAATACTCTGACTGATGAAGGCCAAAGTGCCAAAAGCCTTTTTGACCACCTTATCTACCTGCGACTCGACCTTCAAGGAACCATGCACTTGTACTCCGAGATCCCTCTGCTCCACACTACCCAGAGACCGACCATTTACTGTGTAGGTCCTGCCCTTGTTCGGCGTCCCAAAATGCAACACCTCACACTTCTCTATATTAAATTCCATCAACCATTCCTCCGCCCACCTGGCCAATCGATCCAGATCCTGCTGCAATCATTCACAACCATCTTCACTATCTGCAAAACCACTAACTTTTGTATCATCGGCAAACTTGCTAATCTTGCCCTGTATGTTCTGATCCAAATCATTGATGTAGATGACAAACAGTAACGGGCCCAGCACCGAACCCTGAGGCACACCACTAGTCACAGGCCTCCAGTCTGAGAAGCAACCTTCCAACAGCTCTCTGGCCACTGGCACTGTACCTACCTGCTTCAAGCATGCGATGGTCCAACCATTCCTGAAAAAACCTAACCTCGACCCCACCTTGCCAAGCAACTACAGACCCATTTCTAAACTGCCTTTCCTCTCAAAAGCCCTTGAAAAGGTAATTTTAAGTCAACTTATACCTTACCTTCACCAAAACACTATCTTGGAAACTTTCCAATCAGGTTTCAGGGCTCACCACAGCACAGAGTCTGCCTTGTTGAAGGTACACAATGACCTACTGCTCACCGTTGGCTCAGGCGACTGTGCAATCCTGCTCCTTCTTGACCTCAGCGCAGCATTTGATACTGTCGACCACACCATCCTAATTGACCGTCTCCGGTATGGGGTTGGTATTGATGGCACTGCCCTGAGCTGGTTCATCTCCTACCTCAAAGGTAGGAGTTTCTCGACTAACATAGGCAACTCTTTCTCCTCCCCAGCTAATCTCTGCTGTGGGGTTCCACAAGGTTCCATCCTTGGCCCCATTCTCTTCTCCCTGTATATGCTCCCCTTAGGCCAAGTCATTGAAAGGCACGGCATTTCCTTCCATTGCTACGCAGACGATACACAACTCTATCTCCCCCTGAAGCCCAAAAACCAATCAAATCTGTTTAACCTTACCCACTGCCTCGAGGATATAAAGTGTTGGATGGCCCAGAACTTCCTCCAACTAAACGAGAGTAAGTCTGAGATCATCCTTCTCGGCCCCTCGGACTCAATCAAAATAATAGCAGGCAGCCTTGGAAGCCTTACCCCACTACTCAAACCTCATGTCAAAAACCTTGGCGTGATATTTGACTCAGCACTGAAATTTGACAAACAAGTCAATGCTGTGGTAAAAGCTAGCTTCTTTCAGCTTCGGACGATAGCTAAAATAAAACAATTCCTCCAGTTTGATGACCTCGAAAACATCATCCACACATTCATCTCCTCCCGCCTAGATTACTGCAACTCCCTTTACACTGGCATCAGCCAATCTTCCCTGTCCCGCCTGCAACTGGTCCAAAACGCCGCAGCGAGACTCCTGACGGGCACCCGAAAAAGGGACCACATCACCCCGATCCTGGCCTCTCTCCACTGGCTCCCTGTGCGGTTCCGTATAAACTTCAAGTTCCTCCTCCATGTCCACAAAGCCCTCAATGGGCTTGCTCCCACCTACATTAAAAGTCTTCTCACCCACCACTCCACCTCCAGGCCCCTCAGATCGGCCGACTTGGGGTTGCTGAATATCCCACGGTCTAGGCATAAGCTCAGGGGCAACCGCGCCTTTACGGTTGCAGCTCCTAGACTGTGGAATAGCATCCCCTTTCCCATCAGAACTGTCCCCTCCATCGACTCTTTTAAGTCAAGACTAAAGACTTATCTATACTCCCAAGCCTTTCCTGACGTCCTCTGAGTGAGGGCTACATGTATATATGTATGTAGTTTGTTTGTTTATGCTATTCTTATAACAAATGTAAAGCACTTTGGCCAACGAGAGTTGTTTTTTAAATGTGCTATATAAATAAATGTGACTTGACTTGACTTGACCATCACCCTCTACTTCCTTCCATGGAGCCAACTTGCTATTCATTCAGCTATCTCTCCTTGGATCCCATGTGATCTAACCTTCCAGAGCAGCCTACCATGCGGAACCTTGTTTAATGCCTTACTGAGTCCATGTACACAACATCTACAGCTCTGCCCTCATCAACCTTTATGGTGACGTCTTCAAAAAAATCAATCAGATTTGTGAGACACGACCTCCCACCTACAAACCATGCTGACTGTCCCTAATCAGCCCATTGCCCATCCAAATGCCTGTATATCCTATCCCTAAGTATACTCTCCAATAATTTACCAACTACAGATGTTAAGCTCACCAGCCTATATTTCCCAGCATGTTCCCTGCAGCCCTTCTTGAAAAGAGGTACAACATTTGTCACCATCCAGTCTTCCGGCACCTCTCCTGTATTTAAGGACGACTCATAAATTTCAACCAGGGCCCCTTGTTCATCAGTCTATGAAAGTAAGCATGCAGGTACAGCAGGCAGTGAAGAAAGCGAATGGCATGTTGGCCTTTATAACAAGAGGAGTCGAGTATAGGAGCAAAGAGGTCCTTCTGCAGTTGTACAGAGCCCTAGTGAGACCACACCTGGAGTATTGTGTGCAGTTTTGGTCACCTAATTTGAGGAAGGACATTCTTGCTATTGAGGGAGTGCAGCGTAGGTTTACAAGGTTAATTCCCGGGATGGCGGGACTGTCATATGCTGAGAGAATGGAGCGGCTGGGCTTGTACACTCTGGAGTTTAGAAGAATGAGAGGGGATCTCATTGAAACATATATAAGATTGTTAAGGGTTTGGACACACTAGAGGCAGGAAACATGTTCCCGATGTTGGGGGAGTCCAGAACCAGGGGCCACAGTTTAAGAATAAGGTGTAAGCCATTTAGAACGGAGACGAGGAAACACTTTTTCTCAGAGAGTGGTGAGTCTGTGGAATTCTCTGCCTCAAAGGGCGGTGGAGGCCGGTTCTCTGGATGCTTTCAAGAGAGAGCTAGATAGGGCTCTTAAAGATTGCAGAGTCAGGGGATATGGGGAGAAGGCAGGAACGGGGTACTACATAGATACATAGATACATAGAAATTAGGTGCAGGAGTAGGCCATTCGGCCCTTCGAGCCTGCACCGCCATTCAATACGATCATGGCTGATCATCCAACTCAGTATCCCGTACCTGCCTTCTCTCCATACCCCTGATCCCTTTAGCCACAAGGGCCACATCTAATTCCCTCTTAAATATAGCCAATGAACTGGCCTCAACTACCCTCTGTGGCAGAGAGTTCCAGAGATTCACCACTCTCTGTGTGAAAAAGTTTTTCCTCATCTCGGTCTTAAAGGATTTTCCCCTTATCCTTAAGCTGTGACCCCTTGTCCTGGACTTCCCCAACATCGGGAACAATCTTCCTGCATCTAGCCTGTCCAACCCCATAAGAATCTTGTACGTTTCTATAAGATCCCCTCTCAATCTCCTAAATTCTAGCGAGTATAAGCCAAGTCTATCCAGTCTTTCTTCATATGAAAGTCCTGACATCCCAGGAATCAGTCTGGTGAACCTTCTCTGCACTCCCTCTATGGCTATAATGTCCTTCCTCAGATTTGGAGACCAAAACTGTACGCAATACTCCAGGTGTGGTCTCACCAAGACCCTGTACAACTGCAGTAGAACCTCACTGCTCCTATACTCAAATCCTCTTGCTATGAAGGCCAACATACCATTCGCTTTCTTCACTGCCTGCTGCACCTGCATGCCTACTTTCAATGACTGGTGTACCATGACACCCAGGTCTCGCTGCATCTCCCCATTTCCTAATCGGCCACCATTTAGATAATAGTCTGCCTTCCCGTTTTTGCTACCAAAGTGGATAACCTCACATTTATCCACATTATACTGCATCTGCCAAACATTTGCCCACTCACCCAGCCTATCCAAGTCACCTTGCAGTCTCCTAGCATCCTCCTCACAGCTAACACTGCCCCCCAGCTTAGTGTCATCCGCAAACTTGGAGATGTTGCTTTCAATTCCCTCGTCCAGATCATTAATATAAATTGTAAATAGCTGGGGTCCCAGCACTGAGCCTTGTGGTACCCCACTAGTCACTGCCTGCCATTGTGAAAAGGACCCGTTTACTCCTACTCTTTGCTTCCTGTTTGCCAGCCAGTTCTCTATCCACATCAATACTGAACCCCCAATACCGTGTGATTTAAGTTTGTATCCTAATCTCTTATGTGGTACCTTGTCGAAAGCCTTCTGAAAGTCCAGATACAACACATCCACTGGTTCTCCCCTATCCACTCTACTAGTTACATCCTCAAAAAATTCTATAAGATTCGTCAGACACGATTTACCTTTCGTAAATCCATGCTGACTTTGTCCAATGATTTCACCACTTTCCAAATGTGCTGCTATCCCATCTTTAATAACTGACTCTAGCAGTTTCCCCACTACCGATGTTAGACTAACTGGTCTGTAATTCCCCGTTTTCTCTCTCCCTCCCTTCTTAAAAAGTGGGGTTACGTTTGCTACCCTCCAATCCTCAGGAACTACTCCAGAATCTAAAGAGTTTTGAAAAATTATCACTAATGCATCCACTATTTCTGGAGCTACTTCCTTAAGTACTCTGGGATGCAGCCTATCTGGCCCTGGTGATTTATCGGCCTTTAATCCATTCAATTTACCCAACACCACTTCCCGACTAACCTGGATTTCACTCAGTTCCTCCATCTCCTTTGACCCGCGGCCCCCTGCTATTTCCGGCAGATTATTTATGTCTTCCTTAGTGAAGACGGAACCAAAGTAGTTATTCAATTGGTCTGCCATATCCTTGTTCCCCATGATCAATTCACCTGTTTCTGACTGCAAGGGACCTACATTTGATTTAACTAATCTCTTTCTCTTCACATATCTATAAAAACTTTTGCAGTCAGTTTTTATGTTCCCTGCCAGTTTCCTTTCATAATCTATTTTCCCTTTCCTAATTAAGCCCTTTGTCCTCCTCTGCTGGTCTCTGAATTTCTCCCAGTCCTCTGGTATGCTGCCTTTTCTGGCTAATTTGTACGCATCATCTTTTGCTTTGATACTATCCCTGATTTCCCTTGTTATCCACGGATGCACTACCTTCCTTGATTTATTCTTTTGCCAAACTGGGATGAACAATTTTTGTAGTTCATCCATGCAGTCTTTAAATGCCTTCCATTGCATATCCACCGTCAACCCTTTTAGAACTAATTGCCAGTCAATCTTGGCCAATTCATGTCTCATACCCTCATAGTTACCTTTCTTTAAGTTCAGAACCGTTGTTTCTGAATTAACAATGTC
>JAXLNO010001293.1:0-30403 GCA_038087875.1 Malacoraja senta
AAGGGAAGGAGAGGAGAGGAGAGGAGAGCAGAGGGGAGGAGAGGAGAGGAGAGAGGAGTGGGGAGGAGACGAGAGCAGAGGGGAGGAGAGGAGAGCAGAGGGGAGGAGAGGAGAAGGGAGGAGAGGGGAGTTAATTTAGTTCACAAATCTGAAGAAAGAAATTCTTGCCATAGAGGGAGTACAGAGAAGGTTCACCAGACTGATTCCTGGAATGTCAGGACTTTCATATGAAGAAAGACTGGATAGACTCGGCTTGTACTCGCTAGAATTTAGAAGATTGAGGGGGGATCTTATAGAAACTTACAAAATTCTTAAAGGGTTGGACAGGCTAGATGCAGGAAGATTGTTCCCGATGTTGGGGAAGTGCAGGACAAGGGGTCACACAGTTTAAGGATAAGCTGGAAGTCTTTTAGGACCGACATTTTTCACACAGAGAGTGGTGAATCTGTGGAATTCTCTGCCACAGAAGGTAGTTGAGGCCAGTTCATTGGCTATATTTAAGAGGGAGTTAGATGTGGCCCTTGTGGCTAAAGGGATCTGGGGGTATGGAGAGAAGGCAGGTACAGGATACTGAGTTGGATGATCAGCCATGATCATATTGAATAGCGGTGCAGGCTCGAAGGGCCGAATGGCCTACTCCTGCACCTATTGTCTATGTTTCTATGTTTCTAACATGTTGAAAAGTGCCCGCGAGTAAAAAAAGGTTGCCATGGAAAAAATCGATAATTTTTACTTGTAGCTTTGGTCGAAGTAGGTTGGCATGTTAGTCGTAGGTAATCGAGGGTAGTCATAGGTTGTTGTAGAGTCTTCATCATAGTTGAAGCGTGGTCGAAGGAGATCGAAGGAGGTCGTATTCACTATTCAGTGTCCAATTTCCCCGAAGTAGGTCTTCAACATAGAAACATAGAAACTAGAAAATAGGTGCAGGAGGAGGCCATTCGGCCCTTCGAGCCAGCACCGCCATTCATTGTGATCATGGCCGATCGTCCCCTATCAATAACCCGTGCCTGCCTTCTCCCCATATCCCTTGACTCCACTAGCCCCTAGAGCTCTATCTAACTCTCTCTTAAATCCATCCAGTGACTTGGCCTCCACCGCCCTCTGTGGCAGGGAATTCCACAGATTCACAACTCTCTGGGTGGGAAAGTTTCTCCTCGTCTCAGTCCCAAATGGCCACAGATTCACAACTCTCTGGGTGGAAAAGTTTCTCCTCATCTCAGTCCCAAATGGCCACAGACTCACAACTCTCTTGGTGGGAAAGTTTCTCCTCATCTCAGTCCCAAATGGCGACAGATTCACGACTCTCTGGGTGGAAAAGTTTCTCATCATCACAGTCCCAAATGGCCACAGATTCACAACTCTCTGGGTGGAAAAGTTTCTCCTCATCTCAGTCCCAAATGGCCACAGATTCACAACTCTCTGCGTGGAAAAGTTTTTTCTCACCTCAGTCTTAAATGACCTCCCCTTTATTCTAAGACTGTGGCCCCCGGTTCTGGACTCGCCCAACATTGGGAACATTTTTCCTGCATGTAGCTTGTCCAGTCCTTTTATAATTTTATATGTTTCTATAAGAACCCCCCCCCTCATCCTTCTAAACTCCAGTGAGTACAAGCCTAGTCTTTTCAATCTTTCCTCATATGACAGTCCCGCCATCCCAGTGATCAATATGGTAAACCTACGCTGCACTGCCTCAATCACAAGGATGTCCTTCCTCAAATTAGGAGACCAAAACTGTAGTTGAAGGAGGTTGAAGAGGTTGAAGGAGGTTGAAAGAGGTCTTCTACCTAATCGAACGAGGTCTTCAACATGTCATTTTTAAAAAACTCTCCTAAACTATTCTAAACTCACCAATTAGTCGGGCCTGAGCCCAGAATTCGGGCCTGAGTCCAGAAGTTGGGCCTGAGTCCCGACTTCCAGACTCAGGCCCGACTTCTGGATCCAGGCCCCACTTCTAGACTCAGGCCCCACTTCTAGACTCTGGCCCCACTTCTAGACTCAGGCCCCACTTCTAGACTCAGCCCCACTTCTTGACCCATGCCCCACTTCTAGACCCAGGCCCCACTTCTAGACTCAGGCCCCACTTCTAGACTCAGGCCCCACTTCTAGACTCAGGACCCACTTCTAGACCCAGGCCCCACTTCTAGACTCAGGCCCCACTTCTAGACCCAGGCCCCATTTCTAGACTCAGGCCCCACTTCTAGACTCAGGCCCGACTTCTAGACGCAGGCCCCACTTCAGGACTCAGGCCCCACTTCTACACCCAGGCCACACTTCTAGACCCAGGCCCCACTTCTAGGCTCAGGCCCCACTTCTAGACTCAGGCCCCACTTCTAGACTCAGGCCCCACTTCTCGACACAGGCCCCACTTCAGGATTCAGGCCCCACTTCTAGACCCAGGCCCAACATCTAGACTCAGGCCCCACTTCTAGACTCAGGCCCCACTTCTTGACCCAGGCCCCACTTGTAGACTCAGGCCCCACTTCTGGACTCAGGCCCCACTTCTGGACTCAGGCCCCACTTGTAGACTCTGTGGCAGGGAATTCCACAGATTCACAACTCTCTGGGTGGGAAAGTTTCTCCTCGTCTCAGTCCCAAATGGCCACAGATTCACAACTCTCTGGGTGGAAAGGTTTCTCCTCATCTCAGTCCCAAATGGCCACAGACTCACAACTCTCTTGGTGGGAAAGTTTCTCCTCATCTCAGTCCCAAATGGCGACAGATTCACGACTCTCTGGGTGGAAAAGTTTCTCATCATCACAGCCCCAAATGGCCACAGATTCACAACTCTCTGGGTGGAAAAGTTTCTCCTCATCTCAGTCCCAAATGGCCACAGATTCACAACTCTCTGCGTGGAAAAGTTTTTTCTCACCTCAGTCTTAAATGACCTCCCCTTTATTCTAAGACTGTGGCCCCCGGTTCTGGACTCGCCCAACATTGGGAACATTTTTCCTGCATGTAGCTTGTCCAGTCCTTTTATAATTTTATATGTTTCTATAAGAACTCGCCCCCTCATCCTTCTAAACTCCAGTGAATACAAGCCTAGTCTTTTCAATCTTTCCTCATATGACAGTCCCGCCATCCCAGTGATCAATATGGTGAACCTACGCTGCACTGCCTCAATCACAAGGATGTCCTTTCTCAAATTAGACCAAAACTGTAGTTGAAGGAGGTTGAAGGAGGTTGAAGGAGGTTGAAAGAGGTCTTCTACCTAATCGAACGAGGTCTTCAACATGTCATTTAAAAAAAAGTCTCCTAAACTATTCTAAACTCACCAATTAGTCGGGCCTGAGCCCAGAATTCGGGCCTGAGTCCAGATGTTGGGCCTGAGTCCCGACTTCCAGACTCAGGCCCGACTTCTGGATCCAGGCCCCACTTCTAGACTCAGGCCCCACTTCTAGACCCGGGCCCCACTTCTAGACACAGGCCCCACTTCTACACCCAGGCCCCATTTCTAGACTCAGGCCCCACTTCTAGACTCAGGCCCAACTTCTAGACTCAGGCCCCACTTCAGGACTCAGGCACCACTTCTAGACTCAGGCCCAACTTCTAGACCCAGGCCCCATTTCTAGACTCAGGCCCCACTTCTAGACCCAGGCCCCACTTCTAGACTCAGGCCCCACTTCAGGACTCAGGCCCCACTTCTAGACCCAGGCCCCACTTCTAGTCTCAGGCCCCACTTCTAGACTCAGGCCCCACTTCTAGACTCAGGCCCCACTTCTGGACCAAGGCCCCACTTCTAGACCCAGGCCCCACTTCTAGACTCAGGCCCCACTTCTAGACCCAGGCCCCACTTCTAGTCTCAGGCCCCACTTCTAGACTCAGGCCCCACTTCTGGACTCAGGCCCCACTGCTGGACTCAGGCCCCACTTCTAGACTCAGGCCCCATTTCTAGACCCAGGCCCCACTTCTAGACTCAGGCCCCACTTCTAGACTCAGGCCCCACTTCTAGACCCAGGCCCACTTCTAGACCCAGGCCCCACTTCTAGACTCAGGTCCCACTTTTAGACCCAGGCCCCACTTCTAGACCTAGGCACCACTTCTAGTCTCAGGCCCCACTTCTAGCCTCAGGCCCCACTTCTGGACTCAGGCCCCACTGCTGGACTCAGGCCCCACTTCTAGACTCAGGCCCCACTTCTAGACTCAGGCCCGACTTCTAGACGCAGGCCCCACTTCAGGACTCAGGCCCTACTTCTAGACCCAGGCCACACTTCTAGACCCAGGCCCCACTTCTAGGCTCAGGCCCCCACTTCTAGACCCAGGCCCCTCTTGTAGACTCAGGCCCCACTTCTAGACCCAGGCCCCACTTGTAGACTCAGGCCCCACTTCTGGACTCAGGCCCCACTTCTGGACACAGGCCCCACTTGTAGACTCTGTGGCAGGGAATTCCACAGATTCACAACTCTCTGGGTGGGAAAGTTTCTCCTCGTCTCAGTCCCAAATGGCCACAGATTCACAACTCTCTGGGGGGAAAAGTTTCTCCTCATCTCAGTCCCAAATAGCCACAGACTCACAACTCTCTTGGTGGGAAAGTTTCTCCTCATCTCAGTCCCAAATGGCGACAGATTCACGACTCTGGGTGGAAATGTTTCTCATCATCACAGTCCCAAATGGCCACAGATTCACAACTCTCTGGGTGGAAAAGTTTCTCCTCATCGCTGTCCCAAATGGCCACAGATTCACAACTCTCTGCATGGAAAAGTTTTTTCTCACCTCAGTCTTAAATGACCTCCCCTTTATTCTAAGACTGTCCCCCGGTTCTGGACTCGCCCAACATTGGGAACATTTTTCCTGCATGTAGCTTGTCCAGTCCTTTTATAATTTTATATGTTTCTATAAGAACCCTCCCCCTCATCCTTCTAAACTCCAGTGAATACAAGCCTAGTCTTTTCAATCTTTCCTCATATGACAGTCCCGCCATCCCAGTGATCAATATGGTGAACATACGCTGCACTGCCTCAATCACAAGGATGTCCTTCCTCAAATTAGGAGACCAAAACTATAGTTGAAGGAGGTTGAAGGAGGTTGAAAGAGGTCTTCTACCTAATCGAACGAGGTCTTCAACATGTAATTATTAAAAAACTCTCCTAAACTATTCTAAACTCACCAATTAGTCGTGCCTGAGCCCAGAATTCGGGCCTGAGTCCAGAAGTTGGGCCTGAGTCCCGACTTCCAGACTCAGGCCCGACTTCTGGATCCAGGCCCACTTCTAGACTCAGGCCCCACTTCTAGACCCAGGCCCCACTTCTAGACCCAGGCCCCACTTCTAGACTCATGCCCCACTTCTAGACTCAGGCCCCACTTCTAGACTCAGGCCCCACTTCTAGACTCAGGCCCCACTTCTAGACTCAGGCCCCACTTCTAGACTCAGGCCCCACTTCTAGACTCAGTCCCCACTTTTAGACCCAGGCCCCACTTCTAGACTCGGGCCCCACTTCTAGACCCAGGCCCCACTTCTAGACTCAGGCCCACTTCTAGACTCAGGCCCCACTTCTAGACCCAGGCCCCTCTTCTAGACTCAGGCCCCACTTCTAGACCCAGGCCCCATTTCTAGACTCAGGCCCCACTTCTAGACTCAGGCCCCACTTCAGGACACAGGCCCCACTTCTAGACTCAGGCCCCACTTCTAGACCCATGCCCCACTTCTAGACACAGGCACCACTTGCATTTGCTTTGAAAATGCAAAAGGGGGTTTGGTATGAAAATGCAAAAAGGTTTGCTTTAAAAATGCAAAAGGTTTGCTTTGAAAATGCAAATAGTGGTTTGCTTTGAAGGGCAAATGGTGGTTTGCTTTGAAAATGCAAAAAGGTTTGCTTTAAAAATGCAGTAGATGGACGGCTTTGAAAATGGAAAATGTGGTTTGCTTTGAAAATGCAAATGGTGGTTTGCTTTGAAAATGCAAAATGTGGTTTGCTTTGAAAATGCAAATGGTTGTTTGCTTTGAAAATACAAAAGGTGGTTTGCTTTGAAAATGCAAAAGGTGGCTTGCTTTTAATATACAAATCGTGGTTTCCTTTGAAAATGCAAAAGGTGGTTTGCCTTTAAAATGCAAAAGGTGGTTTGCTTTGAAAATGCAAATGGTGGTTTGCATTGAAAATGTAAAAGGTGGTTTGCTTTGAAAATGCAAAAGGTTTGCTTTGAAAATGAAAATAGTGGTTTGCTTTGAAGGGCAAATGGTGGTTTGCTTTGAAAAAGCAAAAGGTGGTTTGCTTTAAAAATGCAAAGGGTGGTTTGCTTTGAAAATGCAAAAAATGGTTTGCTTTGAAAATGCAAATGGTGGTTTGCTTTGAAAATGCAAAAGGTGGTTTGCTATAAAATGCCAAAAGCGGTTTGCTTTGAAAATGCAAAACGTGGTTTGCTATGAAAATGCAATATGTCGTTTGTTTTGAAAATGCAAATGGAGGTTTGCTTTGAAAATGCAAAAGTTGGTTTGCTGGATTGCATTGAAAATGCAAACGGTGGTTTGCTTTGAAAATGCAAAAGGTGGTGTGCTTTGAAAATGCAAAAGGTGGTTTGCTTTAAAAATGCAAAAGGAGGTTTGTATTGAAAATGCAAAAGGTAGTTTGCTTTCAAAATGCTATAGGTGGTTTGCTTTCAAAATGCAAAAAGTGGTTTGCTTTGAAAATGCAAAAGGTGGTTTGCGTTGAAAATGCAAAAAGTGGTTTGCTTTGAAATTGCAAAAGATGGTTTGCTTTGAAAATGCAAAAAGGTTTGCTTTAAAAAAGCAGTAAATGGTTTGCTTTGAAAATGGAAAAGGTGGTTTCCTTTGAAAATGCAAAACTTGGTTTGCTTTGAAAATGCAAAAAGGTTTGCTTTAAAAATGCAGTAGATGGTTTGCTTTGAAAATAGAAAAGGTGGTTTGCTTTGAAAATGCAAAAGGTGGTTTGATTTGAAATTGCAAAAAAATTGGTTTGCTTTGAAAATGCAAAATGTGGTTTGCTTTGAAAATACAAAAGGTGCTTTTTAATGGAAATGCAAAAGGTGGTTTGCTTTGAAAATGCAAAATATGGTATGCTTTGAAAATGCAAAATGTGGTTTGCTTTGAAAATGCAAATGGTGGTTTGCTTTGAAAATCCAAAATGTGGTTTTCTTTGAAAATGCAAAAGGTGGTTTGCTTTGAAAATGCAAAAGTTGGTTTGCTGGTTTGCATTGAAAATGCAAAAGGTGGTTTGCTTTGAAAATGCAAAAGGTGGTTTGCTTTGAAAATGCATTAGATGGTTTGCTTTGAAAATGGAAACGGAGGTTTGCTTTGAAAATGCAAAAAGGTTTGCTTTAAAATGCAGTAGATTGTTTGCTTTGAAAATGGAAAAAGTAGCTTGCTTATAAATGCAAAAGGTGGTTTGCTTTGAAATTGCAAAAAAAAGTGGTTTACTTTGAAAGTTCAAAAGGTGGTTTGCTTTGAAAATGCAAAATGTCGTTTGCTTTGAAAATGAAAAAGGTGGTTTGCTTTGAAAATGCAAAAGGTTTGCTTTGAAAATGCCAAGGGTTTACTTTGAAAATGCAAAAGGTATGCTTTGAAAATGCAAATAGTGGTTTGCTTTGAAGGTCAAATGGTGGTTTGCTTTGAAAAAGCAAAAGGTGCTTGCTTTGAAAATGCAAACGGTGGTTTGCTTTGAAAATGCAAAAGGTGGTTTGCTTTGAAAATGCAAAAGTTGGTTTGCTGGTTTGCATTGAAAATGCAAAAGGTGGTTAGCTTTGAAAATGCAAAAAGGTTTGCTTTAAAATGCAGTAGATTGTTTGCTTTGAAAATGGAAAAAGTGGTTTGCTTTGAAAATGCAGTAGATGGTTTGCTTTGAAAATGGAAACGGAGGTTTGCTTTGAAAATGCAAAAGGTGGTTTGCTTTGAAAATGCAAAATGTGGTTTTCTTTGAAAATGCAAACGGTGGTTTGCATTCAAAATACAAAAGGTGGTATGCTTAGAAAATGCAAAAGGTGGTTTGCTTTCAAAATGCAAAAGGTGGTTTGCTTTGAAAATGCAAAATGTGGTTTTCTTTGAAAATGCAAAAAGTGGTTTGCTTTGAAAATGAAAAATGTCGTTTGCTTTGAAAATGAAAAAGGTGGTTTGCTTTGAAAATGCAAAAGGTTTGCTTTGAAAATGCCAAGGGTTTACTTTAAAAATGCAAAAGGTATGCATTGAAAATGCAAATAGTGGTTTGCTTTGAAGGTCAAATGGTGGTTTGCTTTGAAAAAGCAAAAGGTGGTTGCTTTGAAAATGCAAACGGTGGTTTGCTTTGAAAATGCAAAAGGTGGTTTGCTTTAAAAATGCAATAGGTGGTTTGCTATAAAAACGGCAAACGGAGGTTTGCTTTGAATAGGCAAAATGTGGTTTGCTTTGAAAATGCAAAAGGTCGTTTGTTTTGAAAATGCAAAAGGTGGTTTGCTACGAAAATTACAATAGGTGGTTTGCTTTGAAAATGCAAAAGGTGGTTTGCTTTGAAAATGCAAAAAGGTTTGCTTAGAAAATGCAAAAGGTGGTTTGCTTTGAAAATGGAAAAGGTGTTTTGCCTTGAAAATGCAAAAGGTGGTCTGCTTTGAAAATGCAAAAGGTGGTTTGCTTTGAAATTGCAAAAGATGGTTTGCTTTGAAAATGCAAAAAGGTTTGCTTTTAAAAAGCAGTAGATGGTTTGCTTTGAAAATGGAAAAGATGGTTTCCTTTGAAAATGCAAAACGTGGTTTGCTTTGAAAATGCAAAAAGGTTTGCTTTAAAAATGCAGTAGATGGTTTGCTTTGAAAATGGAAAATATGGTTTGCTTTGAAAATGCAAAAGGTGGTTTGATTTGAAATTGCAAAAAAATTGGTTTGCTTTGAAAATGCAAAAGGTGGTTTGCTTTGAAAATACAAAAGGTGGTTTGCTTTGAAAATGCAAAAGGTGGTTTGCTTTGAAAATGCAAAAGGTCGTTTGCTTTGAAAATGGAAATGGAGGTTTGCTTTGAAAATTCAAAAGGTGGTTTGTATGAAAATGCAAAAAGGTTTGCTTTAAAAATGCAGTAGATTGTTTGCTTTGAAAATGAAAAAAGTGGTTTGCTTTGAAAATGCAAAAGGTGGTTTGCTTTGAAATTGCAAAACAAGTGGTTTGCTTTGAAAATGCAAAAGGTGGCTTGCTTTTAATATGCAAATGGTGGTTTGCTTTGAAAATGCAAAAGGTGGTTTTCCTTTAAAATGCAAAAGTTGGTTTGCTTTGAAAATGCAAATTGTTGTTTGCTTTGAAAATGTAAAAGGTGGTTTGCTTTGAAAATGCAAAAGGTGGTTTGCTGGTTTGCATTGAAAATGCAAAAGCTGCTTTTTAATGCAAATGCAAAAGGTGGTTTGCTTTGAAAATCCAAAAGATGGTATGCTTAGAAAATGCAAAAGGTGGTTTGCTTTGAAAATGCAAAAGGTGGTTTGCTTTGAAAATGCAAAATGTGGTTTTCTTTGAAAATGCAAAAGGTGGTTTGCTTTGAAAATGTAAAATGTCGTTTGCTTTGAAAATGAAAAAGGTGGTTTGCTTTGAAAATGCAAAAGGTATGCTTTGAAAATGCAAATAGTGGTTTGCTTTGAAGGTCAAATGGTGGTTTGCTTTGAAAAAGCAAAATGTGGTTGCTTTGAAGATGCAAACGGTGGTTTGCTTTGAAAATGCAAAGGGTGGTTTGCTTTTAAAATGAAAAGGTGATTTGCTATAAAAACGCCCAAAGGAGGTTTGCTTTGAAAAGGCAAAATGTGGTTTGCTATGAAAATGCAAAAGGTCGTTTGTTTTGATAATGCAAAAGGTGGTTTGCTACGAAAATGCAAAAGTTAGTTTGCTGGTTTGCATTGACAATGCAAAAGGTGGTTTGCTTTGAAAATGCAAAAGGTGGTGTGCTATGAAAATGGAAAAGGTGTTTTGCTTTGAAAAAGCAAAAGGTGGTTTGCTTTGAATTTACAAAAGGTGGTTTGCTTTGAAAATGCAAAAGGTGGTTTGCTTTGAAAATACAAAAAGGTTTGCTTTGAAAATGCAAAAGGTGGTTTGCTTTGAAAATTTAAAAGGTGTTTTGCTTTGAAAATGCAAAAGGTGGTCTGCTTTGAAAATGCAAAAGGTGGTTTGCTTTGAAATTGCAAAAGATGGTTTGCTATGAAAATGCAAAAAGGTTTGCTTTAAAAAAGCAGTAGATGGTTTGCTTTGAAAATGGAAAAATTGGTTTCCTTTGAAAATGCAAAACGTGGTTTGCTTTGAAAATGCAAAAAGGTTTGCTTTAAAAATGCAGTAGATGGTTTGCTTTGAAAATGGAAAAGGTGGTATGCTTAGAAAATGCAAAAGGTGGTTTGCTTTGAAAATGCAAAAGGTGGTTTGGTTTGAAAATGCAAATGTGGTTTTATTTGAAAATGCAAAAGGTGGTTTGCTTTGAAAATACAAAAGGTGGTAGGCTTAGAAAATGCAAAAGGTGGTTTGCTTTAAAGATGCAAAAGGTGGTTTGCTTTGAAAATGCTAATGTGGTTTTCTTTGAAAATGCAAAAGGTGGTTTGCTTTGAAAATGAAAAATGTCGTTTGCTTTGAAAATGCAAATGGTTTGCTTTGAAAATGCCAACGGTTTACTTTGAAAATGCAAAAGGTATGCTTTGAAAATGCAAATAGTGGTTTGCTTTGAAGGTCAAATGGTGCTTTGCTTTGAAAAAGCAAAAGGTGGTTGCTTTGAAAATGCAAACGGTGGTTTGCTTTGAAAATGCAAAAGGTGGTTTGCTTTTAAAATGCAAAAGGTGGTTTGCTATAAAAACGGCAAACGGAGGTTTGCTTTGAATAGGCAAAATGTGGTTTGCTTTGAAAATGCAAAGGGTCGTTTGTTTTGAAAATGCAAAAGGTGGTTTGCTACGAAAATGCAAAAGTTGGTTTGCTGGTTTGCATTGACAATGCAAAAGGTGGTTTGCTTTGAAATTGCAAACGATGGTTTGCTTTGAAAATGCAAAAAGGTTTGCTTTAAAAAAGCAGTAGATGGTTTGCTTTGAAAATGGAAAAGATGGTTTCCTTTGAAAATGCAAAACGTGGTTTGCTTTGAAAATGCAAAAAGGGTTGGTTTAAAAATGCAGTACATGGTTTGCTTTGAAAATGGAAAAGGTGGTTTGCTTTGAAAATGCAAAAGGTGGTTTGATTTGAAATTTCAAAAAAGTGGTGTGCTTTGAAAATGCAAAAGGTGGTTTGCTTTGAAAATACAAAAGGTGGTTTGCTTTGAAAATGCAAAAGGTGGTTTGCTTTGAAAATACAAAAGGTGGGGTGCTTTGAAAATGCAAAAGGTTGGTTGCTTTAAAAATGCAAAAGGAGGTTTGCTTTGAAAATGGAACAGGTTGTTTGCTGTGAAAATGCAAAATGTGGTTTTCTTTGAAAATTGCCAAAGGTGATTTGCTTTGAAAATGCAAAAGGTGGTTTGCTTTGAAAATGAAAAATGTAGTTTGCTTTGGAAATGCAAAAGGTTTGCTTTGAAAATCCAAAGGGTTTACTTTGAAAATGCAAAAGGTTTGCTTTGAAAATACAAATAGTGGTTTGCTTTGAAGGGCAAATGGTGGTTTGCTTTGAAAAAGCAAAAGGTGGTTTGTTTTAAAAATGCAAAAGGTGGTTTGCTTTGAAAATGCAAAAGGTGGCTTGCTTTTAAAATGCAAAATGTGGTTTGGATTGAAAATGCAAAAGGCGGTTTGCTTTGAAATTGCAAAAAGTGGTTTGCTTCGAAAATGCAAATGGTGGTTTGCTTTGAAAATGCAAAATGTCGTTTGTTTTGAAAATGCAAAAGGAGGTTTGCTTTGAAAATGCAAAAGTTGGTTTGCTTGTTTGCATTGAAAATGCAAACGGTGGTTTGCTTTGAAAATGCAAAAGGTGGTGTGCTTTGAAAATGCAAAAGATGGTTTGCTTTAAAAATGCAAAAGGTGGTTTGCTTTGAAAATGCAAAAGGTGGTTTGCTTTGAAAATGCTATAGGTGGTTTGCTTTCAAAATGTAAAAAGTGGTTTGCATTGAAAATGCAAAAGGTGGTTTGCTTTGAAAATGCAAAAAGTGGTTTGGTTTGAAAATGGAAAAGGTCTTTTGCTTTGAAAATGCAAAAAGGTTTGCTTTAAAAATGCAGTAGATTGTTCGCTTTGAAAATGGAAAAGGTGGTTTGCTTTGAAAATGCAAAAGGTGGTTTGCTTTGAAAATGAAAAATGTAGTTTGCTTTGGAAATGCAAAAGGTTTGCTTTGAAAATGCAAAGGGTTTACTTTGAAAATGCAAAAGGTTTGCTTTGAAAATACAAATAGTGGTTTGCTTTGAAGGGCAAATGGTGGTTTGCTTTGAAAAAGCAAAAGGTGGTTTGCATTAAAAATGCAAAAGGTGGTTTGCTTTGAAAATGCAAAAGGTGGCTTGCTTTGAAAATGGAAATGGTGGTTTGCTGTGAAAATGCAAAATGTGGTTTTCTTTGAAAATTGCCAAAGGTGATTTGCTTTGAAAATGCAAAAGGTGGTTTGCTTTGAAAATGAAAAATGTAGTTTGCTTTGGAAATGCAAAAGGTTTGCTTTGAAAATGCAAAGGGTTTACTTTGAAAATGCAAAAGGTTTGCTTTGAAAATACAAATAGTGGTTTGCTTTGAAGGGCAAATAGTGGTTTGCTTTGAAAAAGCAAAAGGTGGTTTGCATTAAAAATGCAAAAGGTGGTTTGCTTTGAAAATGCAAAAGGTGGCTTGCTTTTAAAATGCAAAATGTGGTTTGGATTGAAAATGCAAAAGGCGGTTTGCTGTGAAATTGCAAAAAGTGGTTTGCTTTGAAAATGCAAATGGTGGTTTGCTTTGAAAATGCGAAATGTCGTTTGTTTTGAAAATGCAAAAGGAGGTTTGCTTTGAAAATGCAAAAGTTGGTTTGCTTGTTTGCATTGAAAATGCAAACGGTGGTTTGCTTTGAAAATGCAAAAGGTGGTGTGCTTTGAAAATGCAAAAGGTGGTTTGCTTTAAAAATGCAAAAGGTGGTTTGCTTTGAAAATGCAAAAGGTGGTTTGCTTTGAAAATGCTATAGGTGGTTTGCTTTCAAAATGCAAAAAGTGGTTTGCATTGAAAATGCAAAAGGTGGTTTGCTTTGAAAATGCAAAAAGTGGTTTGGTTTGAAAATGGAAAAGGTCTTTTGCTTTGAAAATGCAAAAAGGTTTGCTTTAAAAATGCAGTAGATTGTTCGCTTTGAAAATGGAAAAGGTGGTTTGCTTTGAAAATGCAAAAGGTGGTTTGCTTTGAAATTGCAAAAAATGGTTTGCTTTGCAAATGCAAAAGGTGGTTTGCTTTTAAAATGCAAAAGGTGGTTTGCTTTAAAAATACAAATGGTGGTTTGCTTTGAAAATGTAAAAGGTGGTTTGTTTTGAAAATGCAAAAGGTGTTTTGGTATAAAAATGCCAAAACGTGGTTTGCTTTGGAAATGCAAAGTTGGTTTGCTTTGAAAATGCAAAAGGTGGTTTGCTTTTAAAATGCAAAAGGTGGTTTGCATTAAAAATGCAAAAGGTGGTTTGCTTTGAAATTGCAAAAAGTGGTTAGCTTTGAAAATGGAAATGGTGGTTTGCTTTAAAAATGCAAAAGGTGGTTTGCTATAAAATGCCAAAAGGCGGATTGCTTTGAAAATGCAAAATGTGGTTTGATTTGAAAATGCAAATGGTGATTTGCTTTGAAAATGGAAAAGGTGTTTCCTTTGAAAATGCAAAAGGTGGTCTGCTTTGAAAATGCAAAAGTTGGTTTGCTTTGAAAATGTAGTAGGTGGTTTGCTTGGATAACGGAAAAGGTGGTTTGTTTTAAAAATGCAAAAGGTGGTTTGCTATAAAATGCCAAAAGGCGGATTGCTTTGAAAATGCAAAATGTGGTTTGATTTGAAAATGCAAAAGTTGGTTTGCTGGTTTGCATTGAAAATGCAAAAGGTGGTTTGCTTTAAAAATGCAGTAGATAGTTTGCTTTGAAAATGGAAAAGGTGGTTTGCTTTGAAAATGTAAAAGGTGGTTTGCTTTGAAAATGCAAAAGGTCGTTTGCTTTGAAAATGAAAAAAGGTGGTTTGCTTTGAAAATGGAAATGGTGGTTTGGTTTGAAAATGCAAAAGCTGGTTTGCTATAACATGGTAAAAGGCTATTTGCTCTGAAAATGCAAAATGTGGTTTGCTTTGAAAATGCAAAATGTGGTTTGCTATAACATGCCAAAAGGCAGTTTGCTCTGAAATTGCAAAATGTGGTTTGCTTTGAAAATGCAAAATGTCGTTTGTTTTGAAAATGCTAAAGGTGGTTTGCTTTGAAAATGCAAAAGTTGGTCGCTGGTTTGCATTGATAATGCAAAAGGCGGTTTGCTTTGAAAATGCAAAAGGTGGGGTGCTTTGAAAATGCAAAATGTGGTTTGCTTTAAAAATGCAAAAGGAGGTTTGGTTTGAAAATGCAAAAGCTGGTTTGCCTTGAAAATGCTGTAGGTGGTTTCCTTTTAAAAAATGCAGTAGATGGTTTGTTTTGAATATGGAAAAAGTGGTTTGCTTTGAAAATGCAAAAGGTGGTTTGCTTTGAAAATGAAAAAGGTGGTTTGCTTTGAATTTGCAAAAGTTGGTTTGCTGGTTTGCATGGAAAATGCAAAAGGTGGGTAACTTTGAAAATGGAAAAGGTGATGTGCTTTGAAAATGCAAATGGTGGTTTGCTTTGAAGGGCAAATGGTGGTTTGCTTTGAAATTGCAAAAGGTTGTTTGCTTTGAAAATGCAAACGTTCGTTTGCTTTGAAAATGCAAAAGGTGGTTTGCTGGTTTGCATTGAAAATGCAAAAGCTGCTTTTTAATGGAAATGCAAATGGTGGTTTGCTTTGAAAATGCAAAAGATGGTATGCTTTGAAAATGCAAAAGATGGTATGCTTTGAAAATGCCAAAGGTGGTTTGCTTGGAAAATGCAAAAGGTGGTTTGCTTCGAAAATGCAAAAGGTGGTATGCTGGTTTGCATGGAAAATGCAAAAGGAGGTTTACTTTGAAAATGGAAAAGGTGATGTGCTTTGAAAATGCAAATGGTGGTTTGCTTTGAAATGGAAAAGGTTGTTTGCTTTGAAAATGCAAAAGGTGGTTTACTTTGAACATGGAAAAGGTGATGTGCTTTGAAAATGCTAAATGTGGTTTGCTTTGAAAATGCAAAAAGTGGTTTGCTTTGAAAATGCAAATATGGTTCGCTTTGAAAATGCAAAAGGTGGTTTGCTTTGAAATTGCAAAAGGTGGTTTGCTGCAAAAATGCAAAAGGTGGTTTGCCTTGAAAATGCAAAAGGTGGTTTGCTTTGAAAAGGTGGTTTGCTTTGAAAAGGTGGTTTGCTTTGAAATGCAAAAGGTGGATTGGTTTGATAATGCAAAAAGGTTTCCTTTGAAAATGCAAAAGGTCGTTTGCTTTGAAATTGCAAAAGGTGGTCTGCTTTGAAAATTAAAAGGTGGTTTGCTTTGAAAATGCAAAAGGTGGTTTGCTTTGAAAATGCAAAAAGGTTTGCTTTTAAAATGTAATAGGTGGTTTGCTTTGAAAATGAAAAAGGTGGTTTGCTTTGAAAATGCAAAGGGTGGTTCGGTATAAAAATGCCAAAAAGTGGTTTGCTTTGAAAATGCAAAGGGTGGTTTGCTTTGAAAATGGAAAAGGTCGTTTGCTTTGAAAATGCAGAAGGTGGTTTGTTTTGAAAATGCAAAAGGTGGTTTGCTTTGAAAATTCCAAAGGTGGATTGCTTCGTAAATTCAAAAGGTGGTTTGCTTTGAAAATGCAAAAGGTGGTTTGCTTTGAAAATGCAAAAGGTGGTTTGCTTTAAAAATGCAAAAGGTCGTTTGCTTTGAAAATGCAAAAGGTGGTTTGCTGCTTTGCATTGAAAATGCAAAAGGTGGTTTACTTTGAAAAGGCAAAAGGTGGTGGGCTTTGAAAAAGCAATGGTGGTTTGCTTTGAAAATGCAAATAGTGGTTTGCTTTGAAAATGCAAAAGGTGGCTTGGTTTGAAATTGCAAAAGGCGGTTTGCTTTGAAAATGCAAAAGGTGGTTTGCTTTGAAAATGCAAATGGTGGGGTGCTTTGAAAATGCAAAAGGTTGGTTGCTTTAAAAATGCAAAAGGAGGTTTGCTTTGAAAATGGAACAGGTTGTTTGCTGTGAAAATGCAAAATGTGGTTTTCTTTGAAAATTGCCAAAGGTGATTTGCTTTGAAAATGCAAAAGGTGGTTTGCTTTGAAAATGAAAAATGTAGTTTGCTTTGGAAATGCAAAAGTTTGCTTTGAAAATGCAAAGGGTTTACTTTGAAAATGCAAAAGGTTTGCTTTGAAAATACAAATAGTTGTTTGCTTTGAAGGGCAAATGGTGGTTTGCTTTGAAAAAGCAAAAGGTGGTTTGCTTTAAAAATGCAAAAGGTGGTTTGCTTTGAAAATGCAAAAGGTGGCTTGCTTTTAAAATGCAAAATGTGGTTTGGATTGAAAATGCAAAAGGCGGTTTGCTTTGAAATTGCAAAATGTGGTTTGCTTTGAAAATGCAAATGGTGGTTTGCTTTGAAAATGCAAAATGTCGTTTGTTTTGAAAATGCAAAAGGAGGTTTGCTATGAAAATGCAAAAGTTGGTTTGCTGGTTTGCATTGAAAATGCAAACGGTGGTTTGCTTTGAAAATGCAAAAGGTGGTGTGCTTTGAAAATGCAAAAGGTGGTTTGCTTTAAAAATGCAAAAGGTGGTTTGCTTTGAAAATGCAAAAGGTGGTTTGCTTTGAAAATGCAAAAGGTGGTTTGCTTTGAAAATGCAAAAAGTGGTTTGCTTTGAAATGGAAAAGGTCTTTTGCTTTGAAAATGCAAAAAGGTTTGCTTTAAAAATGCAGTAGATTGTTTGCTTTGAAAATGGAAAAGGTGGTTTGCTTTGAAAATGCAAAAGGTGGTTTGCTTTGAAATTGCAAAAAATGGTTTGCTTTGCAAATGCAAAAGGTGGTTTGCTTTTAAAATGCAAAAGGTGGTTTGCTTTAAAAATGCAAATGGTGGTTTGCTTTGAAAATGTAAAAGGTGGTTTGTTTTGAAAATGCAAAAGGTGGTTTGGTATAAAAATGCCAAAACGTGGTTTGCTTTGGAAATGCAAAAGTTGGTTTGCTTTGAAAATGCAAAAGGTGGTTTGCTTTTAAAATGCAAAAGGTGGTTTGCATTAAAAATGCAAAAGGTGGTTTGCTTTGAAATTGCAAAAAGTGGTTAGCTTTGAAAATGGAAATGGTGGTTTGCTTTAAAAATGCAAACGGTGGTTTGCTATAAAATGCCAAAAGGCGGATTGCTTTGAAAATGCAAAATGTGGTTTGCTTTGAAAATGCAAAATGTCGTTTGTTTTGAAAATGCAAAAGGTGGTTTAATTTGAAAATGCAAAAGTTGGTTTGCTGGTTTGCATTGAAAATGCTAAAGGTGGTTTGATTTGAAAATGCAAAATGTGGTGTGCTTTGAAAATGCAAAAGGTGGTTTGCTTTAAAAATGCAGTAGATGGTTTGCTTTGAAAATGGAAAAGGTGGTTTGCTTTGAAAATGTAAAAGGTGGTTTGCTTTGAAAATGCAAAAGGTCGTTTGCTTTGAAAATGAAAAAGGTGGTTTGCTTTGAAAATGCAAATGGTGGTTTGCTTTGAAAATGCAAAAGGTGGTTTGCTATAACATGCCAAAAGGCTATTTGCTCTGAAAATGCAAAATGTGGTTTGCTTTGAAAATGCAAAATGTGGTTTGCTATAACATGCCAAAAGGCGGTTTGCTCTGAAAATGCAAAATGTGGTTTGTTTTGAAAATGCTAAAGGTGGTTTGCTTTGAAAATGCAAAAAGGTTTGCTTTTAAAATGTAATAGGTGGTTTGCTTTGAAAATGAAAAAGGTGGTTTGCTTTGAAAATGCAAAGGGTGGTTCGGTATAAAAATGCCAAAAAGTGGTTTGCTTTGAAAATGCAAAGGGTGGTTTGCTTTGAAAATGGAAAAGGTCGTTTGCTTTGAAAATGCAGAAGGTGGTTTGTTTTGAAAATGCAAAAGGTGGTTTGCTTTGAAAATTCCAAAGGTGGATTGCTTCGTAAATTCAAAAGGTGGTTTGCTTTGAAAATGCAAAAGGTGGTTTGCTTTGAAAATGCAAAAGGTGGTTTGCTTTAAAAATGCAAAAGGTGGTTTGCTTTGAAAATGCAAAAGGTGGTTTGCTTTGAAAATGCAAAAGGTGGTTTGCTTTAAAAATGCAAAAGGTCGTTTGCTTTGAAAATGCAAAAGGTGGTTTGCTGCTTTGCATTGAAAATGCAAAAGGTGGTTTACTTTGAAAAGGCAAAAGGTGGTGGGCTTTGAAAAAGCAATGGTGGTTTGCTTTGAAAATGCAAATAGTGGTTTGCTTTGAAAATGCAAAAGGTGGCTTGGTTTGAAATTGCAAAAGGCGGTTTGCTTTGAAAATGCAAAAGGTGGTTTGCTTTGAAAATGCAAATGGTGGGGTGCTTTGAAAATGCAAAAGGTTGGTTGCTTTAAAAATGCAAAAGGAGGTTTGCTTTGAAAATGGAACAGGTTGTTTGCTGTGAAAATGCAAAATGTGGTTTTCTTTGAAAATTGCCAAAGGTGATTTGCTTTGAAAATGCAAAAGGTGGTTTGCTTTGAAAATGAAAAATGTAGTTTGCTTTGGAAATGCAAAAGTTTGCTTTGAAAATGCAAAGGGTTTACTTTGAAAATGCAAAAGGTTTGCTTTGAAAATACAAATAGTTGTTTGCTTTGAAGGGCAAATGGTGGTTTGCTTTGAAAAAGCAAAAGGTGGTTTGCTTTAAAAATGCAAAAGGTGGTTTGCTTTGAAAATGCAAAAGGTGGCTTGCTTTTAAAATGCAAAATGTGGTTTGGATTGAAAATGCAAAAGGCGGTTTGCTTTGAAATTGCAAAATGTGGTTTGCTTTGAAAATGCAAATGGTGGTTTGCTTTGAAAATGCAAAATGTCGTTTGTTTTGAAAATGCAAAAGGAGGTTTGCTATGAAAATGCAAAAGTTGGTTTGCTGGTTTGCATTGAAAATGCAAACGGTGGTTAGCTTTGAAAATGCAAAAGGTGGTGTGCTTTGAAAATGCAAAAGGTGGTTTGCTTTAAAAATGCAAAAGGTGGTTTGCTTTGAAAATGCAAAAGGTGGTTTGCTTTGAAAATGCAAAAGGTGGTTTGCTTTGAAAATGCAAAAAGTGGTTTGCTTTGAAATGGAAAAGGTCTTTTGCTTTGAAAATGCAAAAAGGTTTGCTTTAAAAATGCAGTAGATTGTTTGCTTTGAAAATGGAAAAGGTGGTTTGCTTTGAAAATGCAAAAGGTGGTTTGCTTTGAAATTGCAAAAAATGGTTTGCTTTGCAAATGCAAAAGGTGGTTTGCTTTTAAAATGCAAAAGGTGGTTTGCTTTAAAAATGCAAATGGTGGTTTGCTTTGAAAATGTAAAAGGTGGTTTGTTTTGAAAATGCAAAAGGTGGTTTGGTATAAAAATGCCAAAACGTGGTTTGCTTTGGAAATGCAAAAGTTGGTTTGCTTTGAAAATGCAAAAGGTGGTTTGCTTTTAAAATGCAAAAGGTGGTTTGCATTAAAAATGCAAAAGGTGGTTTGCTTTGAAATTGCAAAAAGTGGTTAGCTTTGAAAATGGAAATGGTGGTTTGCTTTAAAAATGCAAACGGTGGTTTGCTATAAAATGCCAAAAGGCGGATTGCTTTGAAAATGCAAAATGTGGTTTGCTTTGAAAATGCAAAATGTCGTTTGTTTTGAAAATGCAAAAGGTGGTTTAATTTGAAAATGCAAAAGTTGGTTTGCTGGTTTGCATTGAAAATGCTAAAGGTGGTTTGATTTGAAAATGCAAAATGTGGTGTGCTTTGAAAATGCAAAAGGTGGTTTGCTTTAAAAATGCAGTAGATGGTTTGCTTTGAAAATGGAAAAGGTGGTTTGCTTTGAAAATGTAAAAGGTGGTTTGCTTTGAAAATGCAAAAGGTCGTTTGCTTTGAAAATGAAAAAGGTGGTTTGCTTTGAAAATGCAAATGGTGGTTTGCTTTGAAAATGCAAAAGGTGGTTTGCTATAACATGCCAAAAGGCTATTTGCTCTGAAAATGCAAAATGTGGTTTGCTTTGAAAATGCAAAATGTGGTTTGCTATAACATGCCAAAAGGCGGTTTGCTCTGAAAATGCAAAATGTGGTTTGTTTTGAAAATGCTAAAGGTGGTTTGCTTTGAAAATGCAAAAGTTGGTCGCTGGTTTGCATTGAAAATGCAAAAGGTGGTTTGCTTTGAAAATGCAAAAGGTGGGGTGCTTTGGAAATGCAAAATGTGGTTTGCTTTAAAAATGCAAAAGGAGGTTTGGTTTGAAAATGCAAAAGATGTTTTGCCTTGAAAATGCTGTAGGTGGTTTCCTTTAAAAATGCAGTAGATGGTTTGTTTTGAATATGGAAAAAGTGGTTTGCTTTGAAAATGCAAAAGGTGGTTTGCTTTGCACATGAAAAAGGTGGTATGCTTTGAATTTGCAAAAGTTGGTTTGCTGGTTTGCATGGAAAATGCAAAAGGTGGGTTACTTTGAAAATGGAAAAGGTGATGTGCTTTGAAAATGCAAATGGTGGTTTGCTTTGAAGGGCAAATGGTGGTTTGCTTTGAAATTGCAAAAGGTTGTTTGCTTTGAAAATGCAAAAGTTCGTTTGCTTTGAAAATGCAAAAGGTGGTTTGCTGGTTTGCATTGAAAATGCAAAAGCTGCTTTTTAATGGAAATGCAAATGGTGGTTTGCTTTGAAAAAGCAAAAGATGGTATGCTTTGAAAATGCAAAAGATGGTATGCTTTGAAAATGCAAAAAGGTGGTATGTTTTGAAAATGCAAAAGGTGGTTTGCTTTGAAAATGCAAAAGGTGGTTTGCTGGTTTGCATGGAAAATGCAAAAGGAGGTTTAGTTTGAAAATGGAAAAGGTGATGTGCTTTGAAAATGTAAATGGTGGTTTGCTTTGAAAATGGAAAAGGTTGTTTGCTTTGAAAATGCAAAAGGTGGTTTACTTTGAACATGGAAAAGGTGATGTGCTTTGAAAATGTTAAATAATAATAATAATAATAATAATAAGTTTATTTATATAGCACATTTTCCAATCGATTTAACTCAAAAGCCAAAGTGCTTTACAGTTACTAACCAAACAAATGATAAAAAGAGATAGAAAAAATGACAACACACTATAAGAAATTTTACACAAACACAAACATCCCCCCACAGTAGAATCTACACTCTCCACTGTGAGGGAAGGCACTAAAATGTCCAGTCCTCCTCCTCCTCCTAGTCCACCCGAGGTCGGGGCAAGTCTGAGGCCACTGCAGCCAGTCGCCGCAACGGCAGCCCGATGTTGTTTGCCCACCCGCATCGGGTGGAAAGGTCCTCAGCAGCTTGGAATTGTCTGGAGCGGCCGCTCCTTCCCCGGAGACTGCGACGCCCGCGGACTTCAGGCCGCGCCGGTTGGAGCTTCGACTCCGCGGTATTTTTGATCCAGCGCCGCCCGCCCGTGGCGGGATGCCCTCAAACCGCAGACCGCAGACCACGGCTGCTCGATGTTGGTGGTCGGCGGTCACAGCACTCCGGAGCGGCGACCCGACAAGGCATCGCCCGCTCCCTGCTGATGTCCCAGCGCTGTGCCGCCGAAGCTGTGGTCCCCGGCAGGAAACGCCGCTCCAGCCCGATGGAAGGCCGCATGGGGAGACCGGAGACGCGATTCGGAGGAAAACCGCATCTCCGACCAGGTAGGACTGGGGTTAAAACAGTCCCCCCCCCCCCCCACATAGAAGAATAGACTCCAAATAATAAAAAATAAAAAATATTCAAACAATAAAAGAGTTAGACGATGGACTGCAGGCAGGCTGCCATACAAACGGCGCCCACTCCTGCACATCCGCCATCTTGAAGGTTTGCTTTGAAAATGGAACAGATTGTTTCCTTTGAAAATGCAAAAGTTCGTTTGCGTTGAAAGTGCAAAAGGTGGTTTGCTTTGAAAATGCTAAATGTGGTTTGCTTTGAAAATGCAAAAAGAGGTTTGCTTTGAAAATGCAAAAATGGTTCGCTTTGAAAATGCAAAAGGTGGTTTGCTTTGAAATTGCAAAAGGTGGTTTTCTGTAAAAATGCAAAAGGTGGTTTGCCTTGAAAATGCAAAAGGTGGTTTGCTTTGAAAAGGTGGTTTGCTTTGAAAAGGTGTTTGCTTTGAAAATACAAAAGGTGGATTGGTTTGATAATGCAAAAAGGTTTGCTTTGAAAATGCAAATGGTGATTTGATTTGAAAATGGAAAAGGTGTTTCCTTTGAAAATGCAAAAGGTGGTCTGCTTTGAAAATGCAAAAGTTGGTTTGCTTTGAAAATGTAGTAGGTGGTTTGCTTGGAAAACGGAAAAGGTGGTTTGCTTTGAAAATGCAAAGGGTGGTTTGGTAGAAAAATGCCAAAAAGTGGTTTGCTTTTAAAATGGAAAAGGTGGTTTGCTTTGAAAATGCAAAAGGTCGTTTGCTTTGAAAGTGCAAAAGGTGGTTTGCTTTGAAAATGCTAACTGTGGTTTGCTTTGAAAATGCAAAAGTGGTTTGCTTTGAAAATCCAAATGGTGGTTTGCTTTGAAAATGCAAATGGTGGTTTGCTATTAAAAAAATGCCAAAAGGTTTGCTTTCAAAATGCTAAAGTTCGTTTGTTTTGAGAATGCAAAAGGTGGTTTGCTTAGAAAATGCAAAAGTTGGTTTGCTTGTTTGTATTGAAAATGCAAAAGGTGGTTTGCTTTGAAAATGCAAAGGTGGTGTGCTTTGAAAATCAAAATGTGGTTTGCTTTGAAAATGCAAAAGAGGTTTGCTTTGAAAATGAAAAAGGTGGTGTGATTTTAAAAATGGTATAGTTGGTTTGCTTTGAAAATGGAAAAAGGTGGATTGCTTTGAAAATGCAAAAGATGGTTTGCTTTGAAATTGCAAAAAAAGTTGTTTGCTTTGCTTTGAAAATACAAATTATGGTTTGCTTTGTAAATGGAAAAGGTGGTTTGCTTTGAAAATGCAAAATGTGGTTTGCTTTGAAATTGCAAAAAATGGTTTGCTTTGCAAATGCAAAAGGTGGTTTGCTTTGAAAATGGAAAAGGTGTTTTGCTTTGAAAATGCAAAAAGGTTTGCTTAAAAAATGCAAAAGGTGGTTTGCTTTGAAAATGGAAAAGGTGTTTTGCTTTGAAAATGCAAAAAGGTTTGCTTTAAAAATGTAAAAGGTGGTTTGTTTTGAAAATGCAAAATGTGTTTTGGTATAAAAATGCCAAAACGTGGTTTGCTTTGGAAATGCAAAAGTTGGTTTGCTTTGAAAATGCAAAAAGTGGTTTCCTTTGAAAATGCAAAAGGTGGTTTGCTTTGAAAATGGAAAAGGTGTTTTGCTTTGAAAATGCAAAAAGGTTTGCTTTAAAAATGCAGTAGATTGTTTGCTTTGAGAATGGAAAAGGTGGTTTGCTTTGAAAATGCAAAAGGTGGTTTGCTTTGAAATTGCAAAAAATGGTTTGCTTTGCAAATGCAAAAGGTGGTTTGCTTTTAAAATGCAAAAGGTGGTTTGCTATGAAATGCCAAAAGGCGGATTGCTTTGAAAATGCAAAATGTGGTTTGATTTGAAAATGCAAAAGTTGGTTTGCTGGTTTGAATTGAAAATGCAAAAGGTGGTTTGCTTTAAAAATGCAGTAGATAGTTTGCTTTGAAAATGGAAAAGGTGGTTTGCTTTGAAAATGTAAAAGGTGGTTTGCTTTGAAAATGCTAAAGGTCGTTTGCTTTGAAAATGAAAAAGGTGGTTTGCTTTGAAAATGCAAATGGTGGTTTGCTTTGAAAATGCAAAAGCTGGTTTGCTATAACATGGTAAAAGGCTATTTGCTCTGAAAATGCAAAATGTGGTTTGCTTTGAAAATGCAAAATGTCGTTTGTTTTGAAAATGCTAAAGGTGGTTTGCTTTGAAAATGCAAAAGTTGGTCGCTGGTTTGCATTGATAATGCAAAAGGTGGTTTGCTTTGAAAATGCAAAAGGTGGGGTGCTTTGAAAATGCAAAATGTGGTTTGCTTTAAAAATGCAAAAGGAGGTTTGGTTTGAAAATGCAAAAGCTGGTTTGCTTTAAAATGCTGTAGGTGGTTTCCTTTTAAAAATGCAGTAGATGGTTTGTTTTGAATATGGAAAAAGTGGTTTGCTTTGAAAATGCAAAAGGTGGTTTGCTTTGAAAATGCAAAAGGTGGTTTGCTTTAAAAATGCAAAAGGTCGTTTGCTTTGAAAATGCAAAAGGTGGTTTGCTGCTTTGCATTGAAAATGCAAAAGGTGGTTTACTTTGAAAAGGCAAAAGGTGGTGGGCTTTGAAAAAGCAATGGTGGTTTGCTTTGAAAATGCAAATAGTGGTTTGCTTTGAAAATGCAAAAGGTGGCTTGGTTTGAAATTGCAAAAGGCGGTTTGCTTTGAAAATGCAAAAGGTGGTTTGCTTTGAAAATGCAAATGGTGGGGTGCTTTGAAAATGCAAAAGGTTGGTTGCTTTAAAAATGCAAAAGGAGGTTTGCTTTGAAAATGGAACAGGTTGTTTGCTGTGAAAATGCAAAATGTGGTTTTCTTTGAAAATTGCCAAAGGTGATTTGCTTTGAAAATGCAAAAGGTGGTTTGCTTTGAAAATGAAAAATGTAGTTTGCTTTGGAAATGCAAAAGTTTGCTTTGAAAATGCAAAGGGTTTACTTTGAAAATGCAAAAGGTTTGCTTTGAAAATACAAATAGTTGTTTGCTTTGAAGGGCAAATGGTGGTTTGCTTTGAAAAAGCAAAAGGTGGTTTGCTTTAAAAATGCAAAAGGTGGTTTGCTTTGAAAATGCAAAAGGTGGCTTGCTTTTAAAATGCAAAATGTGGTTTGGATTGAAAATGCAAAAGGCGGTTTGCTTTGAAATTGCAAAATGTGGTTTGCTTTGAAAATGCAAATGGTGGTTTGCTTTGAAAATGCAAAATGTCGTTTGTTTTGAAAATGCAAAAGGAGGTTTGCTATGAAAATGCAAAAGTTGGTTTGCTGGTTTGCATTGAAAATGCAAACGGTGGTTAGCTTTGAAAATGCAAAAGGTGGTGTGCTTTGAAAATGCAAAAGGTGGTTTGCTTTAAAAATGCAAAAGGTGGTTTGCTTTGAAAATGCAAAAGGTGGTTTGCTTTGAAAATGCAAAAGGTGGTTTGCTTTGAAAATGCAAAAAGTGGTTTGCTTTGAAATGGAAAAGGTCTTTTGCTTTGAAAATGCAAAAAGGTTTGCTTTAAAAATGCAGTAGATTGTTTGCTTTGAAAATGGAAAAGGTGGTTTGCTTTGAAAATGCAAAAGGTGGTTTGCTTTGAAATTGCAAAAAATGGTTTGCTTTGCAAATGCAAAAGGTGGTTTGCTTTTAAAATGCAAAAGGTGGTTTGCTTTAAAAATGCAAATGGTGGTTTGCTTTGAAAATGTAAAAGGTGGTTTGTTTTGAAAATGCAAAAGGTGGTTTGGTATAAAAATGCCAAAACGTGGTTTGCTTTGGAAATGCAAAAGTTGGTTTGCTTTGAAAATGCAAAAGGTGGTTTGCTTTTAAAATGCAAAAGGTGGTTTGCATTAAAAATGCAAAAGGTGGTTTGCTTTGAAATTGCAAAAAGTGGTTAGCTTTGAAAATGGAAATGGTGGTTTGCTTTAAAAATGCAAACGGTGGTTTGCTATAAAATGCCAAAAGGCGGATTGCTTTGAAAATGCAAAATGTGGTTTGCTTTGAAAATGCAAAATGTCGTTTGTTTTGAAAATGCAAAAGGTGGTTTAATTTGAAAATGCAAAAGTTGGTTTGCTGGTTTGCATTGAAAATGCTAAAGGTGGTTTGATTTGAAAATGCAAAATGTGGTGTGCTTTGAAAATGCAAAAGGTGGTTTGCTTTAAAAATGCAGTAGATGGTTTGCTTTGAAAATGGAAAAGGTGGTTTGCTTTGAAAATGTAAAAGGTGGTTTGCTTTGAAAATGCAAAAGGTCGTTTGCTTTGAAAATGAAAAAGGTGGTTTGCTTTGAAAATGCAAATGGTGGTTTGCTTTGAAAATGCAAAAGGTGGTTTGCTATAACATGCCAAAAGGCTATTTGCTCTGAAAATGCAAAATGTGGTTTGCTTTGAAAATGCAAAATGTGGTTTGCTATAACATGCCAAAAGGCGGTTTGCTCTGAAAATGCAAAATGTGGTTTGTTTTGAAAATGCTAAAGGTGGTTTGCTTTGAAAATGCAAAAAGGTTTGCTTTTAAAATGTAATAGGTGGTTTGCTTTGAAAATGAAAAAGGTGGTTTGCTTTGAAAATGCAAAGGGTGGTTCGGTATAAAAATGCCAAAAAGTGGTTTGCTTTGAAAATGCAAAGGGTGGTTTGCTTTGAAAATGGAAAAGGTCGTTTGCTTTGAAAATGCAGAAGGTGGTTTGTTTTGAAAATGCAAAAGGTGGTTTGCTTTGAAAATTCCAAAGGTGGATTGCTTCGTAAATTCAAAAGGTGGTTTGCTTTGAAAATGCAAAAGGTGGTTTGCTTTGAAAATGCAAAAGGTGGTTTGCTTTAAAAATGCAAAAGGTCGTTTGCTTTGAAAATGCAAAAGGTGGTTTGCTGCTTTGCATTGAAAATGCAAAAGGTGGTTTACTTTGAAAAGGCAAAAGGTGGTGGGCTTTGAAAAAGCAATGGTGGTTTGCTTTGAAAATGCAAATAGTGGTTTGCTTTGAAAATGCAAAAGGTGGCTTGGTTTGAAATTGCAAAAGGCGGTTTGCTTTGAAAATGCAAAAGGTGGTTTGCTTTGAAAATGCAAATGGTGGGGTGCTTTGAAAATGCAAAAGGTTGGTTGCTTTAAAAATGCAAAAGGAGGTTTGCTTTGAAAATGGAACAGGTTGTTTGCTGTGAAAATGCAAAATGTGGTTTTCTTTGAAAATTGCCAAAGGTGATTTGCTTTGAAAATGCAAAAGGTGGTTTGCTTTGAAAATGAAAAATGTAGTTTGCTTTGGAAATGCAAAAGTTTGCTTTGAAAATGCAAAGGGTTTACTTTGAAAATGCAAAAGGTTTGCTTTGAAAATACAAATAGTTGTTTGCTTTGAAGGGCAAATGGTGGTTTGCTTTGAAAAAGCAAAAGGTGGTTTGCTTTAAAAATGCAAAAGGTGGTTTGCTTTGAAAATGCAAAAGGTGGCTTGCTTTTAAAATGCAAAATGTGGTTTGGATTGAAAATGCAAAAGGCGGTTTGCTTTGAAATTGCAAAATGTGGTTTGCTTTGAAAATGCAAATGGTGGTTTGCTTTGAAAATGCAAAATGTCGTTTGTTTTGAAAATGCAAAAGGAGGTTTGCTATGAAAATGCAAAAGTTGGTTTGCTGGTTTGCATTGAAAATGCAAACGGTGGTTAGCTTTGAAAATGCAAAAGGTGGTGTGCTTTGAAAATGCAAAAGGTGGTTTGCTTTAAAAATGCAAAAGGTGGTTTGCTTTGAAAATGCAAAAGGTGGTTTGCTTTGAAAATGCAAAAGGTGGTTTGCTTTGAAAATGCAAAAAGTGGTTTGCTTTGAAATGGAAAAGGTCTTTTGCTTTGAAAATGCAAAAAGGTTTGCTTTAAAAATGCAGTAGATTGTTTGCTTTGAAAATGGAAAAGGTGGTTTGCTTTGAAAATGCAAAAGGTGGTTTGCTTTGAAATTGCAAAAAATGGTTTGCTTTGCAAATGCAAAAGGTGGTTTGCTTTTAAAATGCAAAAGGTGGTTTGCTTTAAAAATGCAAATGGTGGTTTGCTTTGAAAATGTAAAAGGTGGTTTGTTTTGAAAATGCAAAAGGTGGTTTGGTATAAAAATGCCAAAACGTGGTTTGCTTTGGAAATGCAAAAGTTGGTTTGCTTTGAAAATGCAAAAGGTGGTTTGCTTTTAAAATGCAAAAGGTGGTTTGCATTAAAAATGCAAAAGGTGGTTTGCTTTGAAATTGCAAAAAGTGGTTAGCTTTGAAAATGGAAATGGTGGTTTGCTTTAAAAATGCAAACGGTGGTTTGCTATAAAATGCCAAAAGGCGGATTGCTTTGAAAATGCAAAATGTGGTTTGCTTTGAAAATGCAAAATGTCGTTTGTTTTGAAAATGCAAAAGGTGGTTTAATTTGAAAATGCAAAAGTTGGTTTGCTGGTTTGCATTGAAAATGCTAAAGGTGGTTTGATTTGAAAATGCAAAATGTGGTGTGCTTTGAAAATGCAAAAGGTGGTTTGCTTTAAAAATGCAGTAGATGGTTTGCTTTGAAAATGGAAAAGGTGGTTTGCTTTGAAAATGTAAAAGGTGGTTTGCTTTGAAAATGCAAAAGGTCGTTTGCTTTGAAAATGAAAAAGGTGGTTTGCTTTGAAAATGCAAATGGTGGTTTGCTTTGAAAATGCAAAAGGTGGTTTGCTATAACATGCCAAAAGGCTATTTGCTCTGAAAATGCAAAATGTGGTTTGCTTTGAAAATGCAAAATGTGGTTTGCTATAACATGCCAAAAGGCGGTTTGCTCTGAAAATGCAAAATGTGGTTTGTTTTGAAAATGCTAAAGGTGGTTTGCTTTGAAAATGCAAAAGTTGGTCGCTGGTTTGCATTGAAAATGCAAAAGGTGGTTTGCTTTGAAAATGCAAAAGGTGGGGTGCTTTGGAAATGCAAAATGTGGTTTGCTTTAAAAATGCAAAAGGAGGTTTGGTTTGAAAATGCAAAAGATGTTTTGCCTTGAAAATGCTGTAGGTGGTTTCCTTTAAAAATGCAGTAGATGGTTTGTTTTGAATATGGAAAAAGTGGTTTGCTTTGAAAATGCAAAAGGTGGTTTGCTTTGCACATGAAAAAGGTGGTATGCTTTGAATTTGCAAAAGTTGGTTTGCTGGTTTGCATGGAAAATGCAAAAGGTGGGTTACTTTGAAAATGGAAAAGGTGATGTGCTTTGAAAATGCAAATGGTGGTTTGCTTTGAAGGGCAAATGGTGGTTTGCTTTGAAATTGCAAAAGGTTGTTTGCTTTGAAAATGCAAAAGTTCGTTTGCTTTGAAAATGCAAAAGGTGGTTTGCTGGTTTGCATTGAAAATGCAAAAGCTGCTTTTTAATGGAAATGCAAATGGTGGTTTGCTTTGAAAAAGCAAAAGATGGTATGCTTTGAAAATGCAAAAGATGGTATGCTTTGAAAATGCAAAAAGGTGGTATGTTTTGAAAATGCAAAAGGTGGTTTGCTTTGAAAATGCAAAAGGTGGTTTGCTGGTTTGCATGGAAAATGCAAAAGGAGGTTTAGTTTGAAAATGGAAAAGGTGATGTGCTTTGAAAATGTAAATGGTGGTTTGCTTTGAAAATGGAAAAGGTTGTTTGCTTTGAAAATGCAAAAGGTGGTTTACTTTGAACATGGAAAAGGTGATGTGCTTTGAAAATGTTAAATAATAATAATAATAATAATAATAAGTTTATTTATATAGCACATTTTCCAATCGATTTAACTCAAAAGCCAAAGTGCTTTACAGTTACTAACCAAACAAATGATAAAAAGAGATAGAAAAAATGACAACACACTATAAGAAATTTTACACAAACACAAACATCCCCCCACAGTAGAATCTACACTCTCCACTGTGAGGGAAGGCACTAAAATGTCCAGTCCTCCTCCTCCTCCTAGTCCACCCGAGGTCGGGGCAAGTCTGAGGCCACTGCAGCCAGTCGCCGCAACGGCAGCCCGATGTTGTTTGCCCACCCGCATCGGGTGGAAAGGTCCTCAGCAGCTTGGAATTGTCTGGAGCGGCCGCTCCTTCCCCGGAGACTGCGACGCCCGCGGACTTCAGGCCGCGCCGGTTGGAGCTTCGACTCCGCGGTATTTTTGATCCAGCGCCGCCCGCCCGTGGCGGGATGCCCTCAAACCGCAGACCGCAGACCACGGCTGCTCGATGTTGGTGGTCGGCGGTCACAGCACTCCGGAGCGGCGACCCGACAAGGCATCGCCCGCTCCCTGCTGATGTCCCAGCGCTGTGCCGCCGAAGCTGTGGTCCCCGGCAGGAAACGCCGCTCCAGCCCGATGGAAGGCCGCATGGGGAGACCGGAGACGCGATTCGGAGGAAAACCGCATCTCCGACCAGGTAGGACTGGGGTTAAAACAGTCCCCCCCCCCCCCCACATAGAAGAATAGACTCCAAATAATAAAAAATAAAAAATATTCAAACAATAAAAGAGTTAGACGATGGACTGCAGGCAGGCTGCCATACAAACGGCGCCCACTCCTGCACATCCGCCATCTTGAAGGTTTGCTTTGAAAATGGAACAGATTGTTTCCTTTGAAAATGCAAAAGTTCGTTTGCGTTGAAAGTGCAAAAGGTGGTTTGCTTTGAAAATGCTAAATGTGGTTTGCTTTGAAAATGCAAAAAGAGGTTTGCTTTGAAAATGCAAAAATGGTTCGCTTTGAAAATGCAAAAGGTGGTTTGCTTTGAAATTGCAAAAGGTGGTTTTCTGTAAAAATGCAAAAGGTGGTTTGCCTTGAAAATGCAAAAGGTGGTTTGCTTTGAAAAGGTGGTTTGCTTTGAAAAGGTGTTTGCTTTGAAAATACAA
>JAXLNO010001294.1:0-27500 GCA_038087875.1 Malacoraja senta
ATCCCTCCGAACCTGTCCTATCCATGTACCTGTCTAACTGTTTCTTAAACATAGCCTCAACTACCTCCTCCGGCAGCTCGTTCCATGCACCCACCACCCTCTGTGTGAAAATGTCACCCGTCAGATTCCTATTCAATCTTTTCCCCTTCACCTTAAACCTATGTCCTCTGGTCCTTGGCTCACCTGCTCTGGGCAAGAGACTCAAAAAGCTGCAGTAACTCAGCGGGACAGGCAGCAACTCTGGAGAGAAGGAACGGGTGGCGTTTCGGGTCGAGACCCTTCTTCAGAACTTCTTCAGCCAGTTCCTTCCTACTCTGGGCAATAGATTCTGTACATCTCCCCGATCTATTCCCGCTTCCATCGGTATAAGATGTCAAAGGTTATGGGGAGAAGGCAGGAGAATGGGGTTGAGAGGGAAAGATAGATCAGCCATGATCGAATGACAGAGCAAACTCGATGGGCCGAATGGCGTAATTCTGCTCCTGGGTCTCCTGCGACAGCCAGAATCTTTTTCTCTGGGTGGAAATGTCAAAGACTAGAGGGTATAGCTTAAAGGAGAGAGGGGCAAAGTTTAAAGGCAATAGACAATAGACAATAGGTGCAGGAGTAGGCCATTTAGCCCTTCGAGCCAGCATCGCCATTCAATGTGATCATGGCTGATCATCCCCAATCAGTACCCCGTTCCTGCCTTCTCCCCATATCCCCTGACTCCGCTATCTTTAAGAGCCCTATCTAGCTCTCTCTTGAAAGCATCCAGTGAACCGGCCTCCACTGCCCTATGAGGCAGAGAATTCCACAGACTCACAACTCTCTGTGAGAAAAAGTGTTTCCTCATCTCCGTTCTAAATGGCTTACTCCTTATTCTTCAACGGTGGCCCCTGGTTCTGGACTCCCCCAACATCGGGAACATGTTTCCTGCCTCTAGCGTGTCCAAACCCTTAATAATCTTATATGTTTCAATGAGATACCCTCTCATCCTAAATTCCATAGTGTACAAGTCCAGCCACTCCATTCTCTCAGCATATGACAGTCGGTGCTTGAATGGTGGTGCTGGTTCGAAGGGCCAAATGGCCTACTCCTGCACCTATTGTCTATGTTTCTATGCTAAATATGACAATGAAACTCTTCAGAACGCCTTCGATAAGGTGCCGAACATGAGGCTGCTTAGGAAGATGAGAGCCCACGGTATCAAAGGACAGATACTAGTGTGGATAGCAGGTTGGCTGGATGGCAGAAGGCAAGAGTGCAATGATGGGGTTTTTTCAGGTTGGCTGCCAGTGACTAGCCGAGTTCCGCAGGGCTCGGTGCTGGGGCGCTGCTCTTCACGTTGTATATTAATAATTTGGACGAGGGGATTGAAGGCTTTGTGGCCAAGTTTGCAGATGATGCTCAGATAGGTGGGAGGGGCAGGCAGTGTCGAGGAAGCAGGACTCTGCAGAAGGACTTGGACAGGTTGGGAGAGTGGGCAGAGAAGTGGCAGATGGAATATAGTGTAGCAAAGTGTGGAGTCCTGCATTTTGGTAGTCGGAATAAAGGCGTGGACTATTTTATAAATGGGGAGGGAATCCAGAAATCGGAGGTGCAAAGGGAATTGGGAACGCTGGTGCAGGATTCCCCAAAAGTTAATCTGCAATTCGAATCGGTAGTAAAGAAAGCAAACGCAATTATTTGGAGAGTACTAGAATATAAAAACAGGGATGTAATACTAAAGCTGTATATAAGGTGCTGGACAGACCACGTTTGCAGTATTGTGAGCAATATTGGGCCCCATATCCGAGGATGTGCCGGCTCTGGAGAGGGTCCAGAGGAGATTTACGAGAAAGATTCCAGGAACGAGCGGTTAACGTACGATGAGCGTTTGTCGGCGCTGGGCCTGTACTCGCTGGAGTTTAGAAGGAAAAGTGGGGACTTCACTGAAACTCACAGAATAGTGAAAGGCCTGGATAGAGTGGATGTGGAGAGGATGTTTCCACCAGTGGGAGAGTCTAGCACCAGAGGGCACAGCCTCAGCATTAAAGGATGTTTCTTTAGGAAGGATATGAGGAGGAATTTCTTCAGACAGATGGTTGTGAATTTGTGGAATTCTTTGCCACAGACGGCTGTGGAGGCCACAAGTCAGTGGATATTTTTAAGGCAGGGATAGATAGATTCTTGATCAGTGCGGGTGTCAGGAGTTATGGGGTGAAGGCAGGAGAATGGGGTTGAGTGGGGAAGATTGATCAGCTACGATCGAATGGGGAGTAGGCGTGATAGGCTAATTGGCCTAATTCTGCTCCTGGAACATGGACTCGGTCCACCAGGTGGCGCCGTACGCACATGGCAGCCTCGCCAACAGCCTGTCTCATCTCTTTCTTCTTTTGTGTTTTTAGTCTGTTTTTGCTTGTATGTTTTAGTGTATCTTTAGTTTTTGTACTATATTTCGTGCTCGTCTTCTAGGTCTGCACAAGTACTTGAGAGTCTTCAAGGTACAACAGAAGTCTTTATTACATTACTTCAATGCTGGCAGCAAGACAACTCAAAATGGCTGCACACACACACACACACACACACACACAGACACACAGGATAAACTATATACAAGACATCTCCCTTTGTCCTGTGCAGCGCCACTTGCTGCACGGGAGGAGCAACGGGCCCTCCCACCCCACACAGTCCACCAAACATCACACTATATGTGGGTGTGGTGTGAAACTTTTTTATCTCTTCCCTCGACGGAGATGCGACTTTGTCCGTATCGTATCTCCGTCCGCACTGCGGCTTTAACATTGTGGAGCTGACGGTGGCTTTGTTAGGGATCGATTTCGGGAGCTCCAACCGCAGGAGCCTCGATCGCCCCAACGCGGGGGCTTCGATCGCAACTACCGCCGGAGAAAAGAAGGTGCAAGTTATTTGCCTTCCATCACAGTGGGGAAGGTGAGGTCGCTGAAAAGACAAGATGGGCGTGCTGCCTGCGCAGGTGGGGACTCGGAGGGAGTGCCGTGAGTGCAGTGATCTCGGTGTTTACGGGGGACACGGCTCCACGAAGACATCCCGGAGTCTGTTGCGAGTGTGGACGCCTTTCTGACTGTTCGGGCGGACTGGGACTGCAGAGAGAGTGACAGAGGTCGGTACAACTCTGGTCACATCACGTTGAAGGAGTGTGTGATGTGTGTGTGGCCCGGACATTGGACTGATGGTCTCCGCTTAAGGGGATTCTCACACGCCACATTGGTGGCTGTTGAAGTATATGTTTAATTTGTATGTAGTTATGTATCTTGTTGCTTTTTGTTGGTATGACTTTATGGCAAATCAAATTCACTGTACCTCGGTACACGTTACAATGAAGGGCCATTGAACCAACTTGATCTGCCGTCTGAAGAAGGGTCTCGACCCGAAACGTCACCTATTACTTCCCTCCATAGATGCTGCCTCACCCGCTGAGTTTCTCCAGCACTTTTGTCTACCTTTGTTGACCTGCAGTCTTGTGTGTCTCGCTGCTTATTGGGCTGGCCACCAGATGGTGCTGTTGCTCTCCTGTAGAAGCAAGGAACTGCAGATGCTGGTTTACAAAAAAAAGGACGGTCCCGGCACGGGGGATGCTCGGAAGATGAAGACCAGAGAGGAGAGTAGGAGGAGGGACATGAGGAGTGGGAGAGGGAGCAGAGGAGTTGCCTCCAGCGCCTTCAAGGTCGGCTGCAGGAGATGCCCCCCCCCCCGCCCCGGTATACAGAGGTCGGGCGAGGAGAGGATGATGGTCGGTGGGCCGAGCCGGTCGAGGGTGATGGAGGAGGCCCTGCAGGAGCCTGGGGCTCGCCTGGATCAGGAGCCGTTCCTGTACATCCAGCGCACCGACCGCACTTTGGGCTCTTTGGAAACGGCGCCAAAATATGCCGACTCGTGCACGTGTGAGTTATAGACACAAAATGCAGGAGTAACTCAGTGGGACAGGCAGCATCTGTGGAGAGAAGGAATGGGTGACGTTTCAGGACCAGACCCTTCTTCAGACAGAGTCAGGGGAGAGGGAAATGAGAGTTCCAGACATACCATGGCCCTATCGCCGCACTCTACCTCCACTACATTGACGACTGCATTGGTGCTGCCTCCTGCACCCATGCAGAACTCACTGACTTCATCAACTTCACCACTAATTTCCATCCTGCACTCAAATTCACTTGGACCATCTGTGACATCTCGCTACCGTTTCCAGATCTCACTATCTCCATCACAGGAGACAGACTATGACCGACTACTACAAACCTACTGACTCCCATAGGCTATCTAGACTACACTTCTTTCCACCCTGCTTCCTGTAAAGACTCTATCCCCTACTCCCAATTCCTCCGTCTATGCCGCATTTTCACCCAGGATGAGGTTTTCTATACTAGATCATCGGCGATGTCTTTATTCTTTAGGGAACGGGAGTTCCCCTCTTCCATTATAGATGAGGCTCTCACCAGGGTCTCCTCGATATCCCGCAGCTCCGCACTTACTCCCCTCACCCCATTCGTAACAAGGGTAGAGTCCCCCTTGTCCTCACCTTCCACCCCATCAGCCGTCGCATACAACAGATAATCCTCCAACACTTTCGCCACCTCCAACGGGATACCACTACTGGCCACATCTTCCCATCTCCACCCCTTTCCGCAGAGACCGTTCCCTCCGCAACTCCCTGGCCAACTCGTCCCTTCCCATCCAAACCACCCCCTCCCCAGGTACTTTCCCCTTGCAACCGCAGGAGATGCAACACCTGTCCCTTTACCTCCCCACTCGACTCCATCCAAGGATCCAAGCAGTCTTTCCAGGTGAGGCAGAGGTTTCACTTGCACCTCCTCCAACCTCATCTACTGTATCCGCTGTTCCGGGTGTCAACTTCTCTACATCGGCGAGACCAAGCGCAGGCTCGGCGATCACTTCGCTGAACACCCTCCGCTCAGTCCGCCTAAACCTACCTGATCTCCCAGTGGCTCAGCACTTCAACTCCCCCTCCCCCTCCCATTCCCATCTGACCTTTCTCTTCATTGTCAGAGTGAGGCCCAGCGTAAATTGGAGGAACAGCACCTCACATTTCGCTTGGGTAACTTACACCCCAGCAGTATGAACATTGACTACTCTAACTTCAGATAGCCCTTGCTTTCTCTCTCCATCCCCTCCCCCTTCCCAGTTCTCCCACCAATTTAACTGTCTCCGACTACATTCTATCTCTGTCCCGCCCCCTCCCCTGACATCAGTCTGAAGAAGGGTCTCGACCCGAAACGTCGCCCATTCCTTCTCTCCAGAGATGCTGCCTGTCCCACTGAGTTACTCCAGTATTTTGTGTCGACAGGAGATGAGAGATATGGATGGAGGGGGAAAGTGTGAAAAAGACAGATCAAAGCGGACGATGGGCGTACAGACAGTAAAATTACTCAGGATAGTGAAACTAGTTGGAGAACTAGGGTGGGGGAGGGATGGAGAGAAGGGGAAAGCAAGAGTTACTTGAAGTTAGAGAAGTCAATGTTCATACCGCTCTGGTGTAAGCTGCCCAAGCAAAATATGAGGTGCTGTTCCTCCAATTTGTGCTGGGCCTCACTCTGACAGTGGAGGAGGCCCAGGACAGAAAGGTCAGCGTGGGAATGGGAGGGGGGGGTAAAGTGTTTGGCAACCGGGAGATGGCATCGGCCAAAGCGTACCGAGCGGAGGTGTTCTGCAAAACGATCGCCGAGCCTGAGTTTGGTCTTGCCGGTAAACAGGAGTCCACACCTGGAACAATGTTTGGTCGGCTATGGGCAACTGACGTGGCCACCCATTCCTTCTCCCCAGGATGCTGCCTGCCCCACTGAGTTACTCCAGTTTTGTGTCTTATCTACGGGAAACTCAAACTTGCCCAACGGCCTGTTTCCATGCTGTATAGCTCAATTAATGTATTTCTGTTTAAACAGAATTGTCTTTAGGGACCGATCCAGGAGCAACAGCCATCGGGCTATTGAACACTGCCAACTACAACCTAACTACGAAGCCTTGGATTGCACCAGGGACTTTGGACTTTTCGATTTGTTTTCGTACTATATTGTGTTTTTTTGTGAAAGGTTGAACAACATAAGAGCTACTGCCCTACAGCGCCAGAGACCCCGGTTCGATCCTGACTAGGGGTGCTGTCTGTGCGGAGTTTGCACGTTCTCCCCGTGACCACCGCGGGTTTTCTTCGAGATCTTCGCTTTTCTCCCACGCTCCAAAGACGTGCGGGTTTGTAGGTTAGTTGGCTTGGTATAAATTGTCCCTAGTGTCAAGTCAAGTCAACTTTATTTGTCACATACACATACAAGATGTACGGTGAAATGAAAGTGGCAATGCCAGCGGGATTGTGCAGAACAGAACAGAAGCAGTATCTACATTTAAAAGGCACAACAGTAATTACTCCCTGGTGAGATCAGAGTTTATAGTCCTGCTGGCCTGTGTGTGTGTGTGCGTGCGTGCGTGCGTGCGTGCGTACGTGCGTGCGTGCGTGCGTGCGTGCGTGCGTGAGTGCGTGCGTGCGTGCGTGCCTGTGAGTATGGGTGTGTGTTTGCCTGTGTGCGTGCGTGTGTGTGTGTGTGTGTGTGTGTGTGTGTGTGTGTGTGTGTGCATGCATGTGTGGGTGTGTGTGGGTGTATGTGTGTGCTTGAATGTGTGTGTGCGTGTTTGCGTGTGTGTGTGCGTGTGGGTGTCTGTGAGTGTGTGTGTGCATGTGTGTGTGTGTGTGTGTGTGTGTGTGTGTGTGAGTGTGTGTGTGTGTGTGTGTGTGTGTGTGTGTGCATGTGTGTGTGTGTGTGTGTGTGTGTGTGTGTGTGTGTGTGTGTGTGTGAGTGTGTGTGTGCATGTGTGTGTGTGTGTGTGGGTGTGTAAGATAGTGCTGTTCAGCGTAGACTCGGTGGGCCAAAAGACTTGTTTCCGCGCTGTATCTCTAAAATAAACAAAACTTTTTTTGTTGTCAGTCTAAAATATGAATTATTGAGTACTGTGTTTACAAAGCTGTGATGTTGCTGCTGCCAGTGAGGATTTCATTGTTCCGTTTCGGTACATAAAACACTCTCTTGATGGCATTTTATGGGGTAGAGTTGCTGCCATTACAGCACCTGGTATCGACCTTGGCTACAGGTGCTGTCTGTACACAGTCTGCGTGTCCTCCCTGTGACCACGTGGGTTTCCTCCGGGTGCTCCGGTTTCCTCCCACACTCCAAAGATCCCAATGAAAGAGTTAAATGGCCCCCAGTGTGTGGGATGGAACTAGTGCAGTGGTGATCGCTGGTCGGCGTGGACTCGATTGGCCGAAGGGCCGTTCTCCATGCTGCATTTCTAAACTAAATACTTGATCCCAGAGTTGGAAGTGGGCGAGGGACTAGAGGGAAGGGGAGGAGAGAGACCACAACTACGAACCATCCCTAATTCCAACACTCCCCCAATCATGTTGATTTGATTATTATGGAACAGACATATTTACATCTCTCAAAGAGTCTACAGCTCCAGAGACCCAGGTTCGATCCTGACCATGGATGCTGTCTGTATGGAGTTTCAATCTCTTACCTTGCCGGAGATGCGATTGTTTTCCGGGTCGTATCTCCGGTCGCTCTGCGGCCTAACATCGTAGAGCTGGAGGCCTCGCTCGGGACTGGCTTTGAGCCCCACTGCGGGGCGTGGACTTACCATCGGAGCCGATCCCTTCCCTGGGATGGACGCTCCAACCGCGGTCCGCGGACTTTAACATCAAGATCGCAGTCTCGGGTAAGAGACCGATGTCGGGGAGCTCCAAAACCGCATGACATTCAACAAGCCCCGACCCGGGGTAGATCGCCCGGCGAGGGGGAGCTGATATTCCCCCTCCCCCCCCCCCCCCCCCCCGATGCAGGAGCTTGATCGCCCCGACGAGGAGGCCCGCCGCGGTCTACGGGAGTCAAGATCGTCCCGTCCACGGAAGGTTAGAGGCCCCTGACCGCTGGAGGACAAAGAAGGGAAGGGACAAACTTTTGTTTGGCCTTCCATCACAGTGAGGAATGTGGAGGAGTCACTGTGGTGGATGTTCATGTTAAAATGTATTTTGTGTGCTCTGTTGCTCTTTATTAGTACGACTGTACGGCAAATCAAATTCCTCGTACGTTGCGGTGAGTTGGGCGGTGAGTTATAAATCGAGTTACCTGGGCGGTGAGTAATAAATCGAGCGCGGGGCTTGCTTTCATTGAGGCCCGGGGAGCCGTTGGCCCAGATTGACCCAAATCTGCAGCGTTCCATCTCACTTCCTGAGAAGGGGTCTGGTGAAAGCCTCTGATTGGTGGAAGAGGACCAGAGGAAGCAGCTGATTGGGTGCAACCCCAGGTTTGCATTTCTGCTTTCAGGTTTAAAGCCCTGTCCCACGGTACGAGTTCATTCCAAGAGCTCTACCGAGTTTTAAAAAAATCAAACTCGTGGTAAGCACGGAGAATGAATGTAGCGGGTACGTCGGAGCTCGGGGACGTCTCTTAGCGGCTCGTAACGCTAACGGCAGGTACTCGGGGAGACTCGCTATCGTCAGGTGAGCTCGGGAAGACTCGTGAAGATTTTTCAACATGTTGAAAAAATGTCCACGAGAGCCCCGAGTACCGACGAGCGGCCATTACCGTAAATTTCCGAGTTCGAATCAGGGCAAACTCGGCAGAGTTCTTGGAATGAACACGTACCGTGGGGCAGGGCTATAAGGGTTCAGTGATTTAAGGGTTCAGTGATTTAAGGGTTCAGTGAGTTAAGGGTTCAGTGAGTTAAGGGTGCAGTGAGTTAAGGGTTCAGTGAGTTAAGGGTTCTGTGAGTTGAGGGTTCTGTGAGTTGAGGGTTCAGTGAGTTAAGGGTACAGTGAGTTAAGGGTTCTGTGAGTTGAGGGTTCTGTGAGTTGAGGGTTCAGTGAGTTAAGGGTTCTGTGAGTTGAGGGTTCAGTGAGTTAAGGGTTCTGTGAGTTGAGGGTTCTGTGAGTTAAGGGTTCAGTGAGTTAAGGGTTCATTGAGTTAAGGGTTCTGTGAGTTGAGGGTTCTGTGAGTTAAGGGTTCAGTGAGTTGAGGGTTCTGTGAGTTGAGGGTTCTGTGAGTTAATGGTTCAGTGAGTTGAGGGTTCTGTGAGTTAAGGGTTCTGTGAGTTAAGGGTTCTGTGAGTTGAGGGTTCTGTGAGTTGAGGGTTCTGTGAGTTAAGGGTTCTGTGAGTTAAGGGTTCAGTGAGTTGAGGGTTCTGTGAGTTAAGGGTTCTGTGAGTTGAGGGTTCTGTGAGTTAAGGGTTCAGTGAGTTGAGGGTTCTGTGAGTTGAGGGTTCTGTGAGTTAAGGGTTCAGTGAGTTGAGGGTTCTGTGAGTTAAGGGTTCTGTGAGTTAAGGGTTCTGTGAGTTGAGGGTTCTGTGAGTTGAGGGTTCTGTGAGTTAAGGGTTCTGTGAGTTAAGGGTTCAGTGAGTTGAGGGTTCTGTGAGTTAAGGGTTCTGTGAGTTGAGGGTTCTGTGAGTTGAGGGTTCTGTGAGTTAAGGGTTCAGTGAGTTGAGGGTTCAGTGAGTTAAGGGTACAGTATTTATTAGTAAAGGTACAGTTTAAAGGATAAAGATTTTTATAGTGTGAGTGAGTTGATTTAATTTGGGGGCAAGCCATGTCAGTTGAGATCGGCCCCGTGGATTGCTGAACCTGCAACATGTGGGAGATCAGGGATATGTTCCGTGTCCCTGGTGACTACGTGTGCAGGAAGTGTACCCAACTGCAGCTCCTGGCAGACCACATTGAACGATTGGAGCTGCGGTTGGATTCATACTGGAGCATCCACGATGCTGAGAAAGTCGTTAATAGCACGTACAGTGAGTTGGCCACACCGCAGGTAAAGGTTAAGTGGACAGAAAGGGAACGGGTGGCCATTAGCCAGCGTAGCAGTAGGCAGGTAGTACAGGAGTCCCCTGCGGTCATCTCCCTCCTAAACAGGTATACCATTTTGGATACTGTTGGGGGAGATGGCTCATCAGGGGAAGGCAGCAGCAGCCAAGTTCATGGCACCATGGGTGGCTCTGCGGCACAGGCGGGGAGGAAAATGAGTGGAAGGGCCATAGTAATAGGGGAATCAATTGTAAGGGGAATAGATAGGCGTTTCTGCGGCCGCAAACGAGACTCCAGGATGGTATGTTGCCTCCCTGGTGCAAGGGTCAGGGATGTCTCTGAGCGGCTGCAGAACATTCTGGAGGGGGAGGGTGAACAGCCAGTTGTCGTGGTGCTATTCGCCATTCAATATGATCATGCCTGATCATCCAAAATCAGTATCCTGTTTCTACTTTGTATCCATTACCAATGATTCCTTTAGCCCTAAGAGCTAAATCTAACTCTCTCTTGAAAACATCCAGTGAATTAGCCCCCACTGCTATTTGTGGCCGATTATTCCTCAGATTCACAACTCTCTGGGTGAAAACGTGTTTCCTCATCTCAGTCCTAACTGGCCTACCCCTTATTCTTATACTATGACCCCCTAGTACTGGACTCCTCCGACATCAGGAACATTTTTTTTTGCATCAATCATGTCCAATCCCTTAAGAATTGTATATGTTTCTATAAGATTCCCTCTTACCCTTCTCAATTCCAGTGAATATAATCCCAGTCGATCCATTCTTTCATCATATGTCAATCCCGCCATCCCGGGATTTAACCTGGTGAACCTTCGCTGCACTCCCTCAATAGCAAGAAAGTATTTCCTCAAAGAAAAAGACCAAAACTGCACTCAATGCTCCAGGTGCGGTCTCACCGGGCCCCTGTACAACTGCAGTTGTACCACCTTCCTCCTGTACTTAAATCCACTCGCTATGAAGGCCAAAATGCCTTTTGCTTTCTTTACTGCCTGCTGTACCTGCATGCTGACTTTCAGTGACTGATGTACAAGCACACCCAGGTCTCGTTGCACCTCCCCTTTTCATAAACTGATACCATTCAGATAAAAATCTGCCTTGCTGTTCTTGCCACCAAAGTGGATAACCTCACATTTATCCACATTATACTGCATCAGCCATGCATCTGCCCACTCACCCAACCTATCCAAGTCACCCTGCAGCCTCATAGCATCCTCCTCGCAGCTCACACTGCCACCCAGTTCTGTGTAATCCGCAAACTTTGACATGCTACATTTAATTCCCTCGTCTAAATCGTTAACATATATTGGAAATAACTTTAGTCCCAGCTCTGAGCCTCGCTGTACCCCACTGGTCACTGCCTGCCATTCAGAAAAGGAGCCGTTAATTCCTACTCTTTGATTCCAATCTGCCAACTAGTTCACTCTCCATGTCAATACCCTACACCCAAAACCACGTGCTCTAATTTTGCACACTAATCTCTTATGTGGGATCTTCTCAAAGGATTTCTGAAAGTACAGATACACCACATCCACTGGCTCAACCTCATCCATTTTACTTCTTACAACCTCAAAATTTCCGAGAAGATTTGGTCAATCATGAGTTCCCTTCATAAATACAAATATAAAAATATCCACATATCCATGAATTTATCATTGAGTCCTATATTAAATCATAAGCTATTGTATTGGCACAAGGATACAAGGTTATCAATTGCCTTCCGGTACTACGTCTCGTTATTCTTTGATATAGGAGCCACTGCCGGCTGCGAAATTGTAAATTGAGTTGGATTAGTAGTTGGCTGCAGAGTCATGAGTCTAGAAGAAGCAGCGTCGGGGGGCACGAACGCATCAATTGGGGCAGCAGCGTTGAAAATTATCGGAGAGCACAACTTAGAAACATAGAACATAGAAACATAGAAAATAGGTGCAGGAGTAGGCCATTCGGCCCTTCGAGCCTGCACCGCCATTCAATATGATCATGGCTGATCATCCAACTCAGTATCCTGTACCTGCCTTCTCTCCATACCCACTGATCCCTTTAGCCACAAGGGCCACATCTAACTCCCTCTTAAAGATAGCCAATGAACTGGCCTCAACTACCTTCTGTGGCAGAGAATTCCACAGATTCACCACTCTCTGTGTGAAAAATGATTTTCTCGTCTCGGTCCTAAAAGACTTCCCCCTTATCCTTAAACTGTGACCCCTTGTTCTGGACTTCACCAACATCGGGAACAATCTTCCTGCATCTAGCCTGTCCAACTCCTTAAGAATCTTGTAAGTTTCTATAAGATCCCCCCTCAATCTTCTAAATTCTAGCGAGTACAAGCCGAGTCTATCCAGTCTTTCTTCATATGAAAGTCCTGCCATCCCAGGAATCAGCCAGGTGAACCTTCTCTGTACTCCCTCTATGGCAAGAATGTTGTTCCTCAGATTTGGTGGCCAAAGCTGTACGCAATACTCTAGGTGTGGCCTCACCAAGACCCTGTACAACTGCAGTAGAACCTCCCTGCTCTTATACTCAAATCCTTTTGCTATGAATGCTAACATACCATTCACTTTCTTCACTGCCTGCTGCACCTGCATGCCTACTTTCAATGACTGGTGTACCATGACACCCAGGTCTCGTTGCATCTCCCCTTTTCCTAATCGGCCACCATTCAGATAATAGTCTACTTTCGTGTCTATCATCGGTGTAAACAAGCATCTGCATAAATATAACACACACACACACACACACACACACACACACACACACACACACACACACACACACACACACACACACACACACACACACACACACACACACACACACACACACACACACACACACACACACACACACACACACACACACACACACACACACACACACACATACATTTGGGCGGCCATGGTGGCGCAGCGGTGGTGTTGATGCCTTACAGCGCTTGCAGCGCCGGTGCCCCGGGTTCAATATCGACTACGGGTGCTGTCTTTACGGAGTTTGTACGTTCTCCCTGTGACCGCGTGGGTTTTCTCCGAGATGTTCGATTTCCTCCCACACTCCAAAGACGTACAGCTATGTAGGTTAACTGGCTTAGTTTATGTGTAAATTGTCATTAAATATACAAGGGTGAGTGACAAATACAAGTACTTTAATACCAACGGGGCCTCAATGGAGTTGGGGAGAAGGCGGGAACACAGGTTAAAGAAGATGATCTACCACGACCCTGTCGAACGGAAGAGGGTGGACGTGGGGCCCAAATCCCTGGTGTAATATTCTGCGTGCCCATATAATTATCAAGAAAGCTCATCAGCGCCTCTACTTCCTGAGAAGATTGCGGAGATTCGGTTTGTCAAGGAGGACTCTCTCTAACTTCTACAGGTGCACAGTAGAGAGCATGCTGACCGGTTGCATCGTAGCTTGGTTCGGCAACTTGAGCGTCCAGGAGCGGAAAAGACTACAAAAAGTAGTAAACACTGCCGAGTCCATCATCGGCTCTGAGTTCCTTTCCATCGAGGGGATCTATCGCAGTCGCTGCCTCAAAAAGGCTGGCAGTGTCATCAAAGACCCACACCATCCTGGCCACACACTCATCTCCCCGCTACCTTCAGGTAGAAGGTACAGGAGCCTGAAGACTGCAACGACCAGGTTCAGGAATATCTACTTCCCCACAGACATCAGGCTATTAAACCTGGCTCGGACATAATTCTGATTATTAATAACCCATTATCTGTTATCTGCACTTGATCAGTTTATTTATTCATGTGTGTATATATTTATATAATGATATATGGACACACTGATCTGTTTTGTAGTCAATGCCTTCTATGTTCTGTGTGCTGAAGCAAAGCAAGAATTTCATTGTCCTGTCTGGGACACATGACAATAAACTGACTTGACTTGACTTGACTTAATGCAAAACAGTTGAACTCTAAACTCAGAAGCGCTTGCTGAAAAAGTGCCTACATTTCATTTGCTTTACCAATTTATTAAGGGACCTACCTACAGTTCAAAGTTCACCGATACACCGAACCTTTTAATCCGAATGTAACTAGAACCATCCCGGTGTATATTAAACCCGTGCTGCAAGACAACGTAACCACATCTGTCCACAGACCCCATCCCTGGCTGGTTTGTGTCGGTTTGTTATTGATTTGGTTTGGTTTGGGTCAGTTATCTTTTTGGTTCCTTTTTGTCAGTCCTACCGAGATACACTTTGCGTGCTGGCTGAACGAAATGGGGAACTGGGGGACTAATGGTGGAGGTGGTGGGAGCAGGTTCGGGGTGAATTTGTCGGTTAGATTCATAGAGTCATAGAGAGATACGGTGTGTACAACCTGCCCACACCGGACAACACGACCCATCGACACTCGTCCCACCTGCCCGCGTTTGGTCCATATATTTCCAAACCTGTCCTATCCATGTACCTGTCTAACTGTTTCTTAAATGTTGGGATAGTCCCAGCCTCAACTATCTCCTCTGACGGGTTGTTCCATACACCCACCACCGTCTGTGTTAAAACGTTATTCCCATTAAATATTTTCCCCTTCACCTTAAACCTATGTTTTCTGGTCTTCGATTCACCTACTCTTGGTTAGAAACGATGTACATCGCCCCCATCTATCCATCTCATGATTTTATACAACTCTATAAGATCGCCGTCATCCTCGTACGCTCAATGGAATAGAATCCTAGCCTTCTCAACCTCTCCCTATAGCTCAGACCCTCCAAGCCTGGCAACATCCGTGTAAATCTTCTGTCGCCAAAAATCCCAATTTAACAGGAACCATCCCGGTCTTTATTAAACCCGTGCTGAACCACACCTCTTCATAGACCCCATCCCATGCTGGTTTGATTCGGTTTGGTTCATTTTTCTCAGCCCCCACCGAGATGCCGTGAAAACCTTTGCGTGCTGGCTGAACGAATGGGGAACTGGGGGGGGGGGGTGGTGGTGGTCGGAGTGGATCTGGGGTTCATTTGTCGGTTCTTTCCATTATGCTGAAAACTTAAAATTTAGATACAAACAGGCTAAGCAGGTGTTGGCAGATGTACAAAACAATCTCAGGATAATTAAATCTCAAGAGGTATTTCAGAAATACCAGATAAACAGAATTTAACGATCTGTATAAAGTAGCGGAATTAATGTTCAGCTGGGAGAAATGTAATTGAAAACACCAGGATTTTGTGAGGTATAACTTAACGCGAGCGGGGACCTTGAGCAGTGACAATCTACCTGGGACCATTGTCAGTACAGGCGACATCTCTATCTCCCACCGATATCAGCGATGGGGACTAGTAACTATGAGCGGGCATTAACACTTTTCAGTGTCTATGATAACTTTCGCTACATCATAACAGTGATCGGACTGCTCAGTAAGTCGTTTTAACTGCGTTAAAGTAATTTAACAGCGTTGATGGGTTGATTTTTTGCAACTGTTTCTTCGTTCGGGTCTGGGGAGTGAAGCTTTGACCGGGGTTTGTCTATCGAACGTATCTAGCACTGAAACACAACTCCACAGCAAGTCTCTGATTTTATTTCAAGATGTTGCATATTTTGTATTGTGATAGTAGTTGTAAGTGAGAGTAAACGAGGCGGGTTGTCGGCGCTTGATGCCGACGGGGAACTGAAGAGGGTCGCTGATGGGAGGGGGAGATGAAACATTCGGAGTGGCTCAGAAAGGGACGCAGTGCGCGGTCCCTGTGTGGTTCCCGAGGTGATGTTTCGTAGAAAGTGAGGGCTCGGTGAACACAAATCTTCACCAATCGATACACTGAAAGCCAGAATTATAAATGATTGTTTTCCCATCATCCGGACAATAATTCAATCTTATAGAAACTTACAAGATTCTTAAGGGGTTGGACAGGCTAGATGCAGGAAGATTGTTCCCGATGTTGGGGAAGTCCAGAACAAGGGGTCACAGTTTAAGGATAAGGGGGAGGTCTTTTAGGACTGAGATGAGAAAATCATTTTTCACACAGAGAGTGGTGAATCTGTGGAATTCTCTGCCACAGAAGGTAGTTGAGGCCAGTTCATTGGCTATATTTAAGAGGGAGTTAGATGTGGCCCTTGTCGCTAAAGGGATCAGGGGGTATGGAGAGAAGGCAGGTACAGGATACTGAGTTGGATGATCAACCATGATCATATTGAATGGCGGTGCAGGCTCGAAGGGCCGAATGGCCTACTCCTGCACCTATTTTCTATGTTTCTATGTTTCAATTGTTACACCAGTTTCCGCACTGATGTAGATCGGGATGAGGGTCACACCGTATCCATCATGTCCTTCTCCCGGAAGACACATAGATTGAATCAGCCACACAGGCGACGGTGGCGTTCAAGGCGAGGGCTATCCTGGACACGGCTACTCCATTTCACCCCCACACAAACCAACCCCAACTTCAATGCACTGCCATAGGTTGCACGAAGGGCTTCACGGGTTTTGATAGAATCACTGGATTGTTTATTTTGGATTGTAATGTTTGTATAATTGTTTTGGATTGTAATGTCTGTGTGTATAATGTTGATAGCTGCTATGCTGCTGCATAATTTCATTGTTCCGCCGTCGATACATATGACAATTAATACTCTTGACAATTCATAGAAACATAGAAACATAGAAAATAGGTGCAGGAGTAGGCCATTCTGCCCTTCGAGCCTGCACCGCCATGCAATATGATCATGGCTGATCATCCAACTCAGTATCTTGTACCTGCCTTCTCTCCATACCCCCTGATCCCTTTTGCCACAAGGGCCACATCTAACTCCCTCTTAAATATAGCCAATGAACTGGCCTCAACTACCTTCTGTGGCAGAGAATTCCACTGATTCACCACTCTCTGTGTGAAAAATGATTTTCTCATCTCGGTCCTAAAAGATTTCCCCCTTATCCTTAACAGTGACCCCTTGTTCTGGACTTCCCCCAACATCGGGTACAATCTTCCTGCATCTAGCCTGTCCAACCCCTTAAGAATCTTGTAAGTTTCTATAAGATCCCCCATCAATCTTCTAAATTCCAGCGAGTACAAGCCGAGTCTATACAGTCTTTCTTCATATGAAAGTCCTGCCATTCCAGGAATCAGTCTGGTGAACCTTCTCTGTACTCCCTCTATGGCAAGAATGTCTTTCCTCAGATTCGGTGACCAAAACTGTACGCAATACTCCAGGTGTGGCCTCACCAATTCCGCTTTGCTCATCATACAATATCAGTGTATATCGAGTTTAAGGCTGCTTTGCAGGCTTAATGAATACGAATTGCATTATTCCGTTATCGATACATATGACAATTGAACACATTTTCACAAATCCTCATTCACAATATATTGACCCGACGGACGTCATCTATTCTGGATCTCAAAGTGAATGGGAATTTGGCTCAGATGACTGCCATACCACAAGACAGCTGTAGAGGTCGCGCCTGCACCCTGATCACCACCATCGAGAGCACCTTGCACCTGATGACCAGATTCAAAGGCTATCTGTGTTCATTTCCTCACAGGTAATTTGTTGGCGATCATCGTTCTCGGACGGGGAAAGTGCGGACTGTCCCGGGGCATCACCTACTATCTGGTGGCGATGGCGGCAGCAGATCTATCGGCCGTCTTCTTCAACGTGGCGATATTTTACCTTTACGCTGCGATTTTTCGGTATACTCACACGGTTGCTTGCACCCTACAAAGAGTGATGGACTATGTGTCCCTGGACTGGTCAGTCTGGCTAACTGTCGCGTTTACATTTGATCGCTTTGTGGCCATTTGTTGCCAGGACTTTAAGACCAGGTACTGCACGGTTCGAATCGCTACGGTGGCGATAGCAACAGTGTATGTTGTGAGTTTAATACGGAATATCCCCTACTACTTTGCATTTTATTCTTATTATATAGGCGTGCCAATTGATTGTATCGAAAAGCCGGAATATTATTCCCACCCCGGGTGGCTTGCCTTCTCCTGGATTCACACCATTTTAACCCCTCTGCTTCCGTTTTTCGTTATTGTGTCGCTTAATATCCTGACGGTCAGATCGATCGTGGTGGCGAACCGAGCCCGCAGGAAGCTCCGCGCTCACGTCACTGGCGAGAAACAGGAGGACCCGGAGATGGAGAGTCGGAGGAAATCGATCGTTTTACTCTTCTGTGTGTCCGGCAGTTTCATCCTCCTGTGGCTGACGGACGTGTGTTTCTTCATTTACACGCATATTGCCAACTTACACACAGTCCAAAGCTACGCTAACCCAAGGTACATGACAATGTATGCTGCGGACATGCTTAAAATTCTGAGTTCGTGCACGAACACGTTTATTTATGTGGTGACTCAGTCTAGGGTCAGAGACGAACTGAAGAATGCAATCAAGTATCCCTTCACAATGTGTCTTACGCTTGTTAAAAAATAAAGTAGATTTAAGAATTGTGGATTTGTTAATGAAGGGGTAACGGGGTAACCATAGCGGCAGCGTCTATTAATATTTCAAATCGTTACACACTAATGGGTCTGGAAATGTTGCAATGAGGTAGTCATGGTGAGTGTTTCAAACCACTGTCTCGGGACTGAAACAATGCGAGCTGATTGCCGCAGCAGGGAGTAAAGTGGAATAGAAACATAGAAACATAGAAAATAGGTGCAGGAGTTGGCCATTCGGCCCTTCGAGCCTGCACCGCCATTCAATATGATCATGGCTGATCATCCAACTCAGTATCCCGTACCTGCTTTCTCTCCATACCCCCTGATCCCTTTAGCCACAAGGCCCACATCTAACTCCCTCATAAATATAGCCAATGAACTGGCCTCAACTACATTCTGTGGCAGAGAATTCCACAGATTCACCACTCTCTGTGTGAAAAAATGTTTTTCTCATCTCGGTCCTAAAAGATTTCCCCTTTATCCTTAAGCTGTGACTCCTTGTTCTGGACTCCCCCAACATCGGGAACAATCTTCCTGCATCTAGCCTGTCCAACCCCTTAAGAATTTTGTAAGTTTCTATAAGATCCCCCCTCAATCTTCTAAATTCTAGCGAGTACAAGAGGAGTCTATCCAGTCTTTCTTCATATGAAAGTCCTGACATCCCAGGAATCAGTCTGGTGAACCTTCTCTGTACTCCCTCTATGGCAAGAATGAATGAGACCAGCTCTGAGTATTTCTGGACCGGGCTCACTGTATTTGTCAGCGTAAAGGACGGAGCGCCCCCTGCAGACCGGTTGTGTCATGATCCTATCACCGTCTGTGCCATTTCATTAAAGCCAATGGTAGATTTATGTGTTGGAAGGAACAGCAGATGCTGGCTTTAAACCGAAGATAGACACAAAGAGTTGGAGTAACACAGCGGGCCAGGCAGCATCTCTGGAGAAAAGGAATAGGTGAAGTGTCGGGACGAGGTCCTTCTGCAGACTGAGTCAACGGGACGGGAAAACGAGAGATATAGAAGGTGATATTGAGAGATATGGAAAAAGTGAATGAAAGATATGCAAACAGTAACGATGATGATAAATGAAACAGGACATTGTTAGCTGCGGGCTCGGTGATACGAGTTAGAGAACGAGACAACAGCTACTACAACGACTTGGGTGGGGGTGGGATGGAGCGGGAGGGGATGGAAGGGTTACTTGAAGTTAGATATATCAATTTTCATACCACTGGGTTGTAAGCTTCCCAAGCGAAATATGAGGTGCTGTTCCTCCAATTTGTGCTTGACCTCACTCTGAAACATGGAGGAGGCCCAGGACAGAAAGGTCACATGGATTTAAGTTTCATGTACTGCATGCAAATCATAATAATTGGACATTACATGTAAATCTATTAATACCACGTTTTACACGTGAGTTCATATACACCTTTCCTGCAAAGCGCTCTGACCGCCAAAGACTGTTGGATCTCCGCTTGCCAACCACTTAACGCCCCTTCACATTCCCATCCTGACTTTTCAGTCCTACTCAGCGGGACAGGCAGCATCTCTGGAGAGATGGAATCGATGTCGTTTCGGGTCGAGACTTTTCCTCGGACCAACTCGTCCACGCTAAACAGGAAAGCACATCTGAATTCGTCATATTTTCTCTCTTTGTCACATATCTACCTCGATGTTTCCTATCCATGTACAGTGTCTATAGGGGGATTGCACGTAAGGTCACTGGGTCATAGGGCTTGACGCACCGAGCCGCTCAATCCATCTGGAGGACATCGCAGCTTCCGGTATATGTTGTTAATACACGAAACGCGTACTTTCCTACCTGTTAAAAACCGCCAAAATGTTGAATATTTGCGCTGTAAAAAAATTTGGAAATCGGGGTAAGCGTGAGAGACATGTACCCAACTTCAGAATTCCAAAAGTGAAGCGAAATGAAGGTAAAGAGAAGCGAGAGCTGAAGGGACAACAGCAGCTAAAGTGCTTGGCGAACATTGGCCGTGCAGATATCGGAATTGAAAATATTGGGAATTATCACGTTTGCTCACTGCATTTCATCAACAGTAAGGCATTATTTGTGTTTTTTCTTGATTCCTTTGGTATCTAAAAAGTCTCAGAAGTGATAAATCTGGTTGTAAATTTTGCTTCAGAGGCGTTTTCGTTTTGTATGTAAAAACCCACTTGAGAACCATGGGCGATTTTAAAATTTTACAGCCAGATTTATCACTTCTGAAACTTTTTAGATGCCAAAGGAATCAAGAAACCCCCCACAAATAATGCCTTGCTGTTGTGGAAATGCAGTGAGCAAACGGCCAATGTTCCCCAAGCACTTTGGCTGTTGTTGTCTCTTCAGCTCTCGCTTCTATCTACCCTCATTTCTCCTCACTTTTGGAATTCTCAAGGAGGCTAAATATCTCTCACGCTTATCCCGATTTCCATAATTATTTACAGAGCAAAAATTGACCATTTCGGCGGGTTTTAACGGGCCCGCTACGCTGGAAACAATCGTCAGTGCTTACCTGCAGTTCATCGCGTGTACTCCAGTTGGCGTAGCGTAGCAACAGTACGGGTCATGGGTCGTGACCCGACTGCCGTGCAACCTCCCTATACAAGTGTCTTTCCAATGCTTAGTACCAGCCTCCACTTCCTCCTGTCACAGCGTTTTCCATATACCCACAAACCATTGAGTGGAAAATATGCCACAAAGGTTCCTGTACCCATCTTAAACCTATGTCTTCTGGCAGTGCAGATGCTGGTTTACACAAAAGGACACATCGCTGGAGAACATGGAGGTGACGTTTCAGGACATATTGAAGAAGGGTCCACCCGAGACCATGAATGATTGTATTAAAGTAAGTTGAGCATTTGACGGCACTGGGCCTGTACTCGCTGGAATTTAGGATGAGGGGGACATCATTGAAACTTTTTGAATAGTGAAAGGCCTGGATAGAGTGGAAATGGACAGGATATTTCCATTAGTGGTAGATTATAAGAACAGAGGCCACAGTCTCAGAATAAAAGGAAGTGCCTATAGAAAGATAACGAGGACAAATATATTTATTCAGTGGGTGGTGAATCGGTGGAATTCACTGTCACAGATGGTTGTAGATGGCAAGTCATTAGATATTTTTAAGGAGAAGATTGATAGATTCTTGATTAGTACACGTGTCAGGGATTATGAGGAGATGGCAGGAAAATGCGGCTGAGAGGGTACAATTGATCAGCAATGAATGAATGGCGGAGCAGACTTGATGGGCCGAATGGTCTAATTCGGCTCATATAACTTATGAACTTATGAAGTGCAGATTTGCATGGCGGGTATAGCGTGTACATAGGGTACGATGGATAAGGTGGATACTGTGGATACAGTGGATATGGCGGGGACGGTGGATATGGTGGATATGGTAGATATGGCGGGTACGGTGGATAAGGTGGATACTGTGGATATGGTGGATATGGCGGGGACGGTGGATACGGTGGACACAGTGGATACGGTGGATATGGCGGGTACGGTGGATATGGCGGGTACAGTGGATACGGTGGACAGAATGGATACGGTGGATATGGCGGGTACGGTGGATACGGTGGATATGGTAGATACAGTGGATAGGGCAGGCATGGCGGGTACGGTGGATACGGTGTATATGGACACGATGGCTATGGCAAATGTTCTACTTGTCTCTTCATGTGGCAGCACAGTGACGTCGCGGTAGAGATGCTGCCCCACAGCGCCAGTAACCGGGGTTTGATCCTGACCTCGAGTGCTGTCTGTACAGAGTTTGTATGTTGTCCCTGTGACCACGTGGGGTTCCTCCTGGTGCCCTGGTTTTCTTCCACGTCTCAAGGACGTGTAAGTTTGTGGGTGAATTGGCTTCGGTAAAATTGTAAATTGTCTATAGTGTGTAGGATAGTGTTAGTGTAAGGGGAGATTATTGGTGAGCACGGACTCGAAGGTCCGATAGGCCTGTTTCTATGCGCTTTTCGAAACGTCACGTATTCCTTTTCTCCATCTGACCCGCTGAAGTACTCCAGCACGTTTTGTCTATCTTCACCTTAAACCTATGTGCTCTGGTTCTTGATTACCCTATTTTGGGTAAAATTCGGAAATATTCACCCTATCTATTCCCTTCCCAATTTTATACGCCTCTATCAGATCGGCAAGAAATAAAGTTCGAGCCTGCCCAAACATTTATCATATGTCAAGCACTCATGTCCTGGTAACCTCCTGGTTAATCCTCTCTGCACAATTCCGACTTAACACCAAAGCTAAGCACAATATTCCAAGTGTGGCTTCGCCATCTCGTAACAGTTGATGACAAAGATTCCGCAGACTGCTGAGCAATTCGAGCATTTGATTAAAAAAAAGTAAATGCTGGAATAATGCCAAGCAAGGGGAAGCAGAGTTAATGTTTTATGTTGACGACCTGGCTTTAGGAATAGACATCAGCAAGTTAGATGAAGCACCGTCATATCTCCCTCAACCACCACTCCTAGAAGAAGTTCCAGGTACTCACAAATCTAGTGTAAAAAATACCTATCCCGTAAATTTATTCTAGTTTTGAGATACAGCATGGAAACAGGCTCTTCGGGCCACTGCGTCATTGTCAACCAGAGATCACAATACATTTTTCACACAGAGAGTTGTGAGTCTCTGGAATTCTCTGCCTCAGAGGCGGTGGTGGCTCGAAGGGACGAATGGCCTATTCTTGCAGCTATTGTCTATCGTCTATTGTCTATTGTCTATTGTCATTAGCACCATCCTACACTCTGGGGACAATTTACAATCTTTTACCAAAGCCAATTAACCGCCAAACCTGAACATCTTTGGAGTGTGGGAGGAAACCCGAGCACCCGGAAAAACCCTAGGTCACGTGTATAATGCACAAACTCCGTAGCAAATCTACCGCTGCACCAATGATGCTGTCTGTCTGTCTGTCTGTCTGTCTGTCTGTCTGTCTGTCTGTCTGTCTGTCTGTCTGTCTGTCTGTCTGTCTGTCTGTCTGTCTGCCTGCCTGCCTGCCTGCCTGCCTGTCTGTCTGTCTGCCTGTCTGCCTGCCTTCCTGCCTGTCTGTCTGTCTGTCTGTCTGTCTGTCTGTCTGTCTGTCTGTCTATCCACACATCTATCTATCTATGTATCTATCTATCCATATCTATCTATTTTTCTAAATTATTATATTATTATTATTACATTACATTACATAAGCAGAACTCTGATCTTGTGCTCTTCCGGTTTGCGCGGTCTTTCTATTTGCGCAAAAACGGTACGGGATAGCGTTACGATGTTTCGCCAGCTTACTCCTCGTTCTCCTGTGCTGCCAGTGCACCGCGATTCGTTCCGATCGGTGGTCTATTGTAAAAGTTAGCGAGGTTTAAAAAATCATAAAAAACCGCGCGTGCGCATATCGATCTCCTCTCCCACCAGCGCGGTGTGGATTGGTCTTTTCTCCTGTCACGTCGCGGGACGGTCCGCCCCTTCTTGCGTCATCGCGTCTTTACTGGAGTCCGGCGGAGATCTCCAACCGTACACAGTTTTCGGAGGGAGCGGAAGCGGCCTGGCCCGGCGCGGGAGATGTCGCCAAACGGAACGCGGAGAATCTGATCGTGGCGGAGGAGATCGTCAGCGACCAGCGCCCGCTGTGACTCCCCATCGCACCACCAGTTCCAGCCCCTTCCCCTCTTGTCCCGCTCGCTGGCTCCTGCCCCCCTCCCCCCTCTCCTCCACAACCCCCGCCTTTTCTGCGAGCTGTCTCACCCCCCGCCCAGACCTCCCCAAACCATCCCCACAATACCCACCCTACCCTACCCCCGCCACTCCCCCGCCCACACAACCCCCTCACACCACAACCAGCCCCCGGCCCAAACGCCATGATCATATTGAATGGCGGTGCAGGCTCGAAGGGCCGAATGGCCTACTCCTGCACCTGTTTTCTATGTTTCTATGTTTATATGTTCATACATAAATGAATAAAAATCAATATAGAGAATGGAAAATAATTGAACATCCGGTTATTTGTCCCTTCCTGCTGTAAAAGTCCAAGTATAGTGCACACGACATTGAATTACACGTAGATGGCATCGGCCCTCGAAGCCTGTGTCGTACACGATGCCAAGCCTAATATCCTTTGCATGTACGTCATCTATATGTCTTCGATCCCTCCATCTCAAGATCCAATCTAAGAGTCGTTGATAAGCAGACATCAAATTTTATACTCTGAAGAAGGGTTTCGGCCCGAAACGTTGCCTATCTCCTTCGCTCCATAGATGCTGCTGCACCCGCTGAGTTTCTCCAGCATTTTTGTGTACCATCAAATTTTATACCATCAGAGCTTTGGCAGCTCATTCTAAGTACTCGGCATTCACTGGGCAAAATCGTACCTCGCACATCTAACTTAAAATTTACCCCTCTCAAATTAAGTCTATGTCCTCTAGTATTTGACTCTTTCACCCACAACGAAACGTGTTCTGACTATCTACCCTGCATATTGTATCAACGTGAAAAATGCACCAGTAATGATTTTTGATATTACAGCGGGATCAAATGTACAGCGGGCCACAAAAACACTAGCGCCAGTCAGTTTAGGTTTACAACGGGCAACATATCTAAATCGAAGAGGATACAGTGCGAGTAAATCAGATTTTAAAAGACTCCAAAAGCTTGAAACCTGAAAATGATGCGAGAAACATATGTGATGGACATGACGGTCGACGCTTTAACACACACCAGGCGTAACAAGAGGAAGAACCGCACCAAAAAGAAGGTGGACAAAAATGCTGGAGAAACTCAGCGGGTGCAGCAGCATCTATGGAGCGAAGGAGATAGGCAACGTTTCAGGCCGAAACCCTTCTTCTCTCCTCCTCGCGCCAAAAAGAGTCAGCTTCTATTTCTTACCCGGTATTCCAAATGCGACAAGAAAAGGATAGTATATGCTCGCTATGTAGTAAATTACTGAATATCCCATTTTCCATCCGAAGCAGCGAATTTGGGTAAAGCGCTAACTCCTCTCATCCACTGGTGTTTGGCTTCGAGACCTATTATACAATCAGGGCACGTCGACTGTGACAATTAGTGCGACCGTCACTTCAGTCACCTCAGACACACTCCACTGAACAAAGAATCCGTCAACAATTTTCGCTCATTGCGCCATTGTACAACGAATTTGGCACCTCAAGTGATGTTGGAAATTATTATTATTTTTAGATTTCTTATGACTCTACTCCGTCTGTAATAGTACAAACTCAGATTTTATACAGGGATATAGAAGATGGAATGTAATTTAATTCAGGACGAGTATCACTTTTGACAAGTGCACAGTACTTATAGTGTCACTTGCAAAAGTAAGGAATGGGTATTACTCTGTAGGGTTAAATGAGGTAGAATAGTCTCAAGTCACGGCACCCCTTTGCCACGCAAGCCCAAGAGCTGCTCTGCACAACACCGGCTGACGCTTCTAAGGCTGCCTGGGTCAAGACGAGATGGAGAGACCAGTGGAAGTCAGCAGGCCAACGTGTCATCGTCCAGGTCAATCAGACCTCGTTCACCATTCGGTGGCCGGTGTTTGGGGCAACTGGTGACTATGTGCTCCACTGTCTGTGTTGGGTCCCCACACTCGCAGGAGGCGCTGTCCACGATGTCCCCACCTCTTCATCGCTACTCCATAGCGTCCGATGCCTGTCCTCAAGTGGTTGAGGGTTGTCCACTGCTTTCGGGGCTGGTCCTGGCCAAGGACGTCCATGGGGGTCATCGATGTAATGGTGTAGCCTAGATGGTTCCGCTGACTTCCACTGGTCTCTCCATCTCGTCTTGATTTGACTAATTTCAAGTAACCCTTGTACCGCCTTCCCCTTTACACCCCCACGTCGCACCAGCTTCAAAGTCGTCTTGCTTGTTGAAGCTCATTGCCTATACTCGTTTTCCCGAAGGCCACTGGTAACAATGTCCTGTCTCCTTTATCATCGTTACTTGTTTTCATATGTTTCATTTATTTATTCCATATCACTTTACGCCGCCGTCTATATCTCTCGTTTCCCTTTCCCCCTGTTTCTTAACCCCTGTCCCACGGTACGAGTTCATTCCAAGAGCTCTCCCGAGTTGGCCCTGATTCGAACTCGGAGATTTACGGTAATGGCCACTCGTCGGTACTCGGGGCTCTCGTGTGCATTTTTCATCGTGTTGAAAAATCTTCACGAGTCTTCCCGAGCTTACCTGCCGTTAGTGAGTCTACCCGAGTACCTGCCGTTCGCGTTACGAGCTGCGAAGAGACGTCCCCGAGCTCCGATGTACCCGCTACGTTCATTCTCCGTGCTCACCACGAGTTTGATTTTTTTTTAACTCGGGAGAGCTCTTGGAATGAACTCGCACCGTGGGACAAGGTTCTGAAGTAGGGTCTCGACCCAAAACTTTACCTATTCCTTTTCTCCCGAGATGCTGTTTGACCCATTGAGTTATTCCAGCTTTCTGTGTCCATCTATAGTTTGTGAACAGCTCCATTTAACGACCAAAGAAATTGCAGCGTTGCGGACGTTGCCCAGACGCTCAGGCAAAACCAACTTCCCTTCATTTTTCCACTGATCTGTGTTATAAATCTCATTTCTATATGAATCTAATCATTTTTTTATAGTCAAAATCGCCAAATTTGCGCAGCTCCGCTGCAAATACAGGGAGAGGTGAGAGGTGAGGCAGGGACGAGCTGTGCCTCCCCTCTGATTGCGCAACCCCTCAGAAACTGCATGGAGCGCGGGCAATAAGCGTGTGCCTGTTACTATCTCTATGTCTGTCACCAATGCAATGTTTGTAAACCCCTTCATTACATGTCCCCACCTTCCATAGTCCAGGTAACGTATTTCACATGTAAATATATTAAATTTAGGCTCGCTGGTCTCATCATAAAACTGCAATGGAACAGCACCAGGGGAGGCAGCGATCACATCTGCCTCACAAGGGGACGTGTCTTGAGGCCAGTGGAGGAAGAGCGAGCGTCAATTAGGTAGGCTCAGCCCACGTGATTGACGCGACCTTACTCTCCCTCCACGTTACCTAGCTTCAGCAGTCGGGGAACGCGGCGACCCGGGACTGCTCTTAATGTTGTTACCGGTTAAATCCCTCGAATTGTCAGAGCCGAGACATCATTGGGCCGCCGTGAGGAAGGGTGCAATGGTACGGTGGGGGTTTCGGCGGCGGTCAGAATGGGACGGTTGCAGGCTATAACGTGCCATCGTTCCTCTCTCTCTTCTCTCCCTCTCCATTCTCTCCCTCTCCCCCCTTCTCTCCCCCCCCTTCTCTCCCCATTCTCTCTCTCCTCTCTCTCTCCCTTCT
>JAXLNO010001294.1:30000-65000 GCA_038087875.1 Malacoraja senta
GTGACCGCGTGGGCTTTCTCCAGGGCTACAGGTTTATGGGTGAATTTACTTCGTATCAATGTAAATTATCATTGGTGTGTGCAGGATGGTGTTAATAAAGGATTGTGTGCAGTTTTGGTCCCTAATTTGAGGAAGGACATTCTTGCTATTGAGGGAGTGCAGCGTAGGTTTACAAGGTTAATTCCCGGGATGGCGGGACTGTCATATGCTGAGAGAATGAAACAGTATGAAGTTTAGAAGGATGAGAGGATATCTTATTGAAACATATAAGATTGTTAAGGGTTTGGACATGCTGGAGGCAGGAAACATGTTCCCGATGTTGGGGGAGTCCAGAACCAGGGGCCACACACAGTTTAACAATAGGGGGGTTGCACGTAAGGTCACTGGGTCATAGGGCTTGACGCACGGAGCCGCTCAATCCATCTGGAGGACATCCGTAACTTCCGGTATATGTTATTAATGCAAGAAACGCGTACTTTCCTACCTGTTAAAAACCGCCAAAATGTTGAATTTTTGCGCTGTAAAAAATTGTGTAAGTCGGGGTAAGCGTGAGAGACATGTACCCAACTTCAGAATTCCAAAAGTGAAGCGAAATGAAGGTAAAGAGAAGCGAGAGCTGAAGGGACAACAGCAGCTAAAGTGCTTGGCGTACATTGACCGTGCAGATATCGGAATTGAAAATATTGGGAATTATCGCGTTTCATCAACAATAAGGCATTATTTGTGTTTTTTCTTGATTCCTTTGGTATCTAAAAAGTCTCAGAAGTGATAAATCTGGCTGTAAATTTTGCTTCAGAGGCGTTTTCCTTTTGTATGTAAAAACCCACTTAAGAACCATGGGCGATTTTAAAATTTCACAGCCAGATTTATCACTTCTGAATCTTTTTAGATGCCAAAGGAATCAAGAAAAAACACAAATAATGCCTTACTGTTGATGAAATGCAGTGAGCAAACGGCCAATGTTCGCCAAGCACTTTGGCTGTTGTTGTCCCTTCAGCTCTCGCTTCTATCTACCGTAATTTCTCCTCACTTTTGGAATTCTGAAGTAGGATAAATGTCTCTCACGCTTATCCCGATTTCCATCATTATTTACAGCGCACAAAATTGACAATTTCGGCGGGTTTTAACGGGCCCGCTATGCTGGAAACAATGGTCAGTGCTTACCTGCAGTTCATCGCGTGTACTCCAGTTGGCGTAGCGTAGCAACAGTACGGGTCATGGGTCGTAACCCGACTGCCGTGAAACCCCCCCTATAAGGGGTAAGCCATTTAGAACGGAAAACACTTTTTCTCACGGAGAGTGGTGAGTCTGTGAAATTCTCTGCCTCAGAGGGCGATAGAGGCCGGTTCTCTGGATACTTTCAAGAGAGAGGTAGATAGGGCTCTTAAAGATAGAGGAGTCAGGGGATATGGGAAAAATGCAGGAACGGGGTACTGATTGGGGACGATCAGCCTTGATCACATTGAATGGCGATGCTGGCTCGAAGGGCCGAATGGCCTACTCCTGCACCTATTGTCAAATGTGCGGATCATTGGGCGGTGCGTACTCGATGGGCCGAAGAGTTTTTACACTGTACCTCGATACTAAACTAAAGAGAGTGAATATGGTGTGGTTATTTTTGCATGCAAGGCAACATTCGACGGTAACTTTGCAGAACGCGTTACTTCAATAACATAGAAACATAGAAAATAGGTGCAGGAGGAGGCCATTCGGCCCTTCGAGCCAGCACCGCCATTCATTGTGATCATGGCTGATCGTCCCCAATCAATAACCCGTGCCTGCCTTCTCCCCATATCCCTTGACTCACTAGCCCCTAGAGCTCTATCTAACTCTCTTTTAAATCCATCCAGTGATTTGGCCTCCACTGCCCTCTGTGGCAGGGAATTCCACAAATTCACAACCCTCCAGGTGAAAACGTTTTTTTCTCACCTCAGTCTTAAATGACCTCCCCTTTATTCTAAGACTGTGTGTGGCCCCCTGGTTCTGGACTCGCCCAACATTGGGAACATTTTTCCTGCATCCAGTCCTTTTATCATTTTATATGTTTACCAAGATTGACGCTGACCTGCCGGCCATTGAACTCGTTAATGCTTCACCCTGTTCCCAGTATTGCACTGTTCCGATGAAGCACAAAGTAAGCTCGTGAAAGAGAATTGTGTCTTCCATTTAATCGGTTAGTTTCTTTTATTGTCATGTACCGATGACTAGTGAAAAGCATTTGTTGCGTTCTGTCTACTGCCTCAGTACCTATGGCAATAATTCGCAAGTTCATACGTGAGACGTTCAAGTTCAAGTTCAAGTGAGTTTATTGTCATGTGTCCCTGATAGGACAATGAAATTCTTGCTTTGCTTCAGCACAACAGCACATAGTAGGCATTGACTACAAAACAGATCAGTGTGTCCATATACCATTATATAAATATATACACACATGAATAAATAAACTGGTAAAGTGCAGAAACAGATAATGGGCTATTAATGTTCATAGTTTTGTCCGAGCCAAGTTTAATAGCCTGATGGCTGTGGGGAACTAGCTATTCCTGAACCTGGACGTTGCAGTCTTCAGGCTCCTGTACCTTCTACCTGAAGGTAGCAGGGAGATGAGTGTGTGGCCAGGATGGTGTGGGTCCTTGATGATATTGTCAGCCTTTTTGAGGCCCATCAAGTCTACTCCGCCATTCAATCATGGCTGATCTAACTCTCCAACCCCATTGGTCTGCCTTCTCGCCAGAACCCTTCGCACTCGTACTAATCAAGAATCTATCTATATCCATTGACTTGGCCTCCTCATCTGTGGCAATGCAATCCACAAATTCACCATCCTTCCATTAATTCCATTGAAACCGTTGGAACTTTTGGCCGGTTGCGGGGAGGAACGGGGGTGTACATATAGGTCTGAAAACAACAGCAGCAAGTATATGGCATCGGACCTGACCCTGGGGCACAGGAAGGAAGGGTGAGGACAGGTAGACCCTTAGTGATAGGGGACACGTTAGTTAGCTGGAGTGACTAGAATTTCTCTGCCGGCAGGGTTCAGGAGATCTCAGAGTGGCTGCACAACATTCTCAAGGGGAGGGCGAGTAGCCCGAAGTCGCTCTGCATGTTGCACAAATGCCATGGCTCGGTAAAGATTGAGGTTCTGCAGAGTGAATGTAGGGAGCCAGGCAAATGTTAAAACGTAGGACTTCTCTGGATAGTAATCTCTAGATTACGGGTGTCAGAGGTTATGGGGAGAAGGCTGGAGAATGGGGTTTGGAGAGATAGATCAGCCATGATTGAATGGCGAAGTAGACTTGATTTGAGGAAGGACATTCTTGCTATTGAGGGAGTGCAGCGTAGGTTTACAAGGTTAATTCCCGGGATGGCGGGACTGTCATATGCTGAGAGAATGGGGCGGCTGAGCTTGTACACTCTGGAGTTTAGAAGGATGAGAGGGTATCTCATTGAAACATATAAGATTGTTAAGGGCTTGGACACGCTAGAGGCAGGAAACATGTTCCCGGTGTTGGGGGAGTCCAGAACCAGGGGCCACAGTTTAAGAATAAGGGGTCAGCCATTTAGAACACTTTTTCTCACAGAGGGTTGTGAGTGTGTGGAATTCTCTGCCTCAGAGGGCGGTGGTGGCCGGTTCTCTGGATACTTTCAAGAGAGAGCTAGATAGGGCTCTTAAAAATAGCGGAGTCCGGGGAAATGGGGAGAAGGCAGGAACGGGGTACTGATTGGGGATGATCAGCCATGAATGGCGGTGCTGGCTCGAGGGGTTAAATGGCCTATTCCTGCACCTATTGTCTATTGTCTATTGATTGTCCGAATGGCCTAATTCTGCTCCTATCACTTATGCCCTCAAGACCTTATGATTACTAGCGGTGCCGCAAGCTAGTGCGGGTTGGTCCGGACGGTTGTTTTCATGGCTGCAAAATCCTGTTTTTGGACCATTCGACATCTTCCTGGGCAAGTGTGACCTTTACAACAGGGCTGGGTGGCAGCCGAACTGGATGGGAACCCAAATCCTGGCAGGCAGGTTTGCTAATGCTACCCAGGGAGAGGGAGAGGTGGGGTGGGGGCGGGGGGTGGGGGGTGGAGGGTTTATATGACATTATTAGAGGGACGGGATGCAATGCAGGAATAGGGCAGGTGATAGCTGGAAGTCGCTGCAGAAGACGACGAAGGCAGGTTTAGTCGAGAGGATACGTACGGCGGGGAGCGAGGCAGGACGGTTGGAGTCAATTGCTTTATTTGAATCCGAGTGGCCTGCCGAGTAAGGTGGATAAACTCCGACTTTGTGTAACATTACAGCCGCTACGGAAATTTGGCAAAGGAAGGGGCAGGACTGGCAGCTCAATGTACCAGGGGACAGGTGCTACAGACGAGATAGAGGTGGGGGTAAAGAGGAGAGGGGGTTGTTAAGGAGAATATCACGGCGGCATATCGAGATGCAGGAAGATTGTTCCCGATGTTGGGGGAAGTCCAGAACAAGGGGTCAAAGTTTAAGGATAAGGGGGAAGTCTTTTAGGACCGAGATGAGAGAAAAAAATGTCACACAAAGAGTGGTGAATCTGTGGAATTCTCTGCCACAGAAGGTAGTTGAGGCCAGTTCATTGGCTATATTTAAGAGGGAGTTAGATGTGGCCCTTGTGGCTAAAGGGATCAGGGTGTATGGAGAGAAGGCAGGCACAGGATACTGAGTTGGATGATCAGCCATGATCATATTGAATGGCGGTGCAGGCTCGAAGGCCCGAATGGCCTACTCCTGCACCTATTTTCTATGTTTCTATGTAAAAGAGGAGAGGGGATTGTTAAGGAGAATATCACGGCAGCATATCGAGATGTCATTTTTGATGGATCATCCAGTGGTCTGTGTGATCTTCTTCTTCTGTCGTGTGTCTTTTAGACCTGCAGCTCCGTTGAGGCGAGCCAGGCCAACGTGTCATCGTCCAGGTCAATCAGACCTCGTTCACCATTCGGTGTTTGGGGCAACTGGTGACACATCTGTGTGATAGGAGCTACGAAACAAAAAAGGGGCGATGACTTTGTCAGTCTATTATAGGGCCCCATATATTCAACAAAGATTCGGAAGAACAAATACACCGGGAGACAATGGAAGCAGTTTTAAGACTAATATAAGTGTTGTCTAAATAGCGGTTTGTAACTTCTGCAAACAAACACTGGGACAGTCCCCGTGCAAAGGGTTTAGATGGGCTGGAATTTGTCAAATGTGTACAGGAACGTTTCCTCGTACAACAGGGCACGGTGTCTCAGCTGTAGAGCAGGCGTGTAAAACTCCCAGCCGCATCCGGCCCGCGAAGGGGGTCCAATCCGACCGGCGGGAAGATTTGGGTGGGAAAAAGCATATTTACGACCATTTATTATGTATCTGTACACTGTACACCAAATATAGACGCAGCTCAGCGGAAAGGCGGCATGCCAGAAGTGAGAATTAATATTTGACAATTGAGCGGTGCTGGCTCGATGGCCGAATGGCCTACACCTGCACCTATTGTCTAATTAATTAAACCATTTACTTGATTCGGGCGGCGGTGGGAGGGGACCACTGCACGTGGCCGCCAAGCTGGGCCGAAGGGCCAGTTTTCACACTGTATCACTCTGTGACTGTAACTATCCTAATGCGCCGGAGATAACCGAACAGACTAGTTTCCCTTCCTGATGGAACGAAGTTTGTTCGCAGGGTAGAACTTGCAAACTCCACACAGACAGACGGCCAGCATCCCGAGGTCAGGATCGAATCATCGGCTCTGACCTCCCTTCCATCGAGGGGATCTATCGCAGTCGCTGCCTCAAAAAGGCTGGCAGCTTCATCAAGGACCCACACCATCCTGGCCACACACTCATCTCCCTGCTACCTTCAGGTAGAAGGTACAGGAGCCTGAAGACTGCAACGTCCAGGTTCAGGAATAGCTACTTCCCCACAGCCATCAGGCTATTAAACCTGTCTCGGACAAAACTCTGATTATTAATAGCCCATTATCTGTTATCTTCACTTTATCAGTTTATTTATTCATGTGTGTATATATTTATATTATGGTAGGTACACAAAAATGCTGGAGAAACTCAGCGGGTGCAGCAGCATCTATGGAGCGAAGGAAATAGGCAACGTTTTGGGCCGAAACCCTTCTTCAGACCGTAATATATGGTATATTATATTGTGGTATATGGACACACTGATCTGTTTTGTAGTAAATGCCTACTATGTTCTGTGTGCTGAAGCAAAGCAAGAATTTCATTGTCGGTGCAGCAGGCATTGAAGAAAGCGAATGGTATGTTGGCCTTCATAGCAAGAGGATTTGAGTATAGGAGCAGGGAGGTTCTACTGCAGTTGTACAGGGTCTTGGTGAGACCACACCTGGAGTATTGCGTACAGTTTTGGTCTCCAAATCTGAGGAAGGACATTATAGCCATAGAGGGAGTGCAGAGAAGGTTCACCAGACTGATTCCTGGGATGTCAGGACTTTCATATGAAGAAAGACTGGATAGACTTGGCTTATACTCGCTAGAATTTAGGAGATTGAGAGGGGATCTTATAGAAACGTACAAAATTCTTATGGGGTTGGACAGGCTACATGCAGGAAGATTGTTCCCGATGTTGGGGAAGTCCAGGACAAGGGGTCACAGCTTAAGGATAAGGGGGAAATCCTTTAAGACCGAGATGAGGAAAAACGTTTTCACACAGAGAGTGGTGAATCTCTGGAACTCTCTGCCACAGAGGGTAGTTGAGGCCAGTTCATTGGCTATATTTAAGAGGGAGTTAGATGTGGCCCTTGTGGCTAAAGGGATCAGGGGGTATGGAGAGAAGGCAGGTACGGGATACTGAGTTGGATGATCAGCCATGATCATATTGAATGGCGGTGCAGGCTCGAAGGGCCGAATGGCCTACTCCTGCACCTATTTTCTATGTTTCTATGTTTCCCCTTCCCACCGCTGGGGACACTAGGAAGCACCGGAACGCCCCTCGGGGGAGACGATCGGCTATTTCCGGACGCTGACCGGAAATAGCCGAACCGGCTGCGAGTCCTCGGGCCCCTCCCCCTCTCTCTCTCTCTCTGCGCCGCCGCCGCCATCGTGGTGGCTGGAGGTGAGATCAGCTCCCGCTGGGAATCCGTCGCCATCCGCCACCCTACAGCTCTCTATCCCACAGCAGCCGCCGGGCCAAGGCAGCCGCGACTCCTGTCGGTAAGACAACGCCAACTTTTAACGGAGAAAGTATTTTTTTTAAAAGGACCATGATTATCGTTGATAAGGTTCCCCCCACCCGGGTGGGTCTGGTGTGTTCCAAAATGGCCGCTGCCTCCTGAATAAAGCATGGCTGAGAGAGAGGGAGTGTGATAGAGAGGGAGAGTGAGAGAGGGAGAGGGAGAGGGAGAGGGAGAGAGGGAGTGTGAAAGAGAGAGAGTGAGTGAGAGGGAGAGAGTGATAGAGGGAGAGGGAGAGAAAGGGAGTGATAGAGAGAGAGGGGGAGTGTAATAGAGAGGGAGAGTGAGAGAGGGAGAGGGAGAGGGAGAGAGGGAGTGTGAAAGAGAGAGGGAGAGTGAGTGAGAGGGAGAGTGAGTGAGAGGGAGAGTGATAGAGAGGGAGAGAGAGAGAAAGAGGGAGTGATAGAGAGAGAGGGGGAGTGTAATAGAGAAAGACAGGGAGTGAGAGAGTGATAGAGAGAGAGAAAGAGTGGGAGGGTGATAGAGAGAGAGAGTGAGGGGGAGTGAGAGAGAAAGAGGGAGTGAATGTGAGAGAAAGAGGGAGTGAATGTGAGAGTGAGAGAAAGAGAGGGAGCGAGAGAGAATGTGAGAGAGAAAGAGTGAGTGAGAGAGTGAATGTGATAGAAAGAGAGGGAGAGTGAGTGTGATGGAGAGAAAGCGTGAATGTGAGAGAAAGAGAGGGAGTTAGTGTGAGAGAGATAGAGAAAGAGAGGGAGTGAGAGTATGAGAGAGAGTGTGATAGAGAAAGAGTGAGAGCGAGGGAGGGAGTGTGAGTCAGAGAGAGTGAGTGACAGCGTGTGAGAGAGAGAGAGTGTGTGTGAGAGAGAATGTAGGCTTAGATTGGATGACTTCATCATGGGGAGAATCTGCACAGAGTCAAGAGTCTTTGTCATTTGTACCAAAATGGAACAATTAATGTCTTATTTACAGCAGCTTGTAACAGCTTTGCCAACACAGTCCAGAACCAGGGGCCACAGTTTAAGAATAAGGGGTTGGCCATTTCAGACTGAGATGGGGGGGAAACTTTTTCACCCAGAGAGTTGTGAATCTGTGGAATTCTCTTCCACAGAAGGCAGTGGAGGCCAATTCACTGGATGTTTTCAAGAGAGAGTTAGATTTAGGGCTAAGGGAATCGAGGGATATGGGGAGAAAACAGGAATGGGGTGCTGATTTTGGATGATCAGCCATGCTTATATTGAATGGCGGTGCTGGCTCGAATGGCCTACTCCTGCACCTATTTTCTATGTTTCTATAGAGATTTATATACAGTGTGGAAACAGGCCCTTCAGCCTAACTTGCCCACATGTCCCATCAACACTAGTCCCACCTGCCTGTGTTTGGCCCATGTCCCTAGGTGTGAAGGAATCCTATCTGATATAGAGGCATAAGTCATAGGAGCAGAATTAGGCCATTCGGCCCCTCGTCTACTAGGCCATTCTGATCTACCTTTCCCTCCTGCCTTCTCACCATAACCTTTGAGTCCTTTATTAGTCAAGAACTATCAATCTTTGTTTAAAAAATACCCGATGACGTGGCCTCCACCACCGTCTGTGGCAATCAATTCAATGTCGGTGCCAAACACGACACCAAGTTCAACTTATCTCAGTTGCCCACACGTTTAAGTCCCTACATTCCCTGCATCTCCGCCAGACATTCAGGTTTGTAGGTTAATCGGCTTTCTGTAAATTGTTGAAGGTACTCAAAAAGCTGGAGTAACTCAGCGGGACAAGCAGCATCTCTGGAGAGAAGGAATGGGTGACGTTTCGGGTCGAGACCATTCCTCAGACTGTAAATTGTTCCTGGTGGGTGTAGGATAGTGCTAGTGTACGGGGTGATCGCTGGTCAGTGTGGAATCGGTGGGTCGGAGGGCCTGTTTCTGCCCTGCATCTGTGACGTCTAAAGGTAGAGAGGTTGCTGGTTTAACGTCAGACAGACTCTACACTCCACACCCTTCCTTTGCAGGACGTCGGTGCGCTCCGCGGACGGAGGCCGAGATGTGGGAGGGGCCGCGCCACTCGACGGCGCCGCTGCTGCAGGTAACGTCGCATGCGCTGCCCTGCGCCGCTGCAGCCACTTACACGGAGCTTGCCCCTGTCCGTGGCAAAGTGTTCGCCAGTGGTGGCTCAGAGCAACACACACGGCCAGACCAGGAAGCTGCAGACGTCTGCTCCGTGGCCTCTGCAGTGCCGAAGGTCTTTGGCACAAGATACGAATCCATGCGCCCGTCTAAAAGCCTCTTAAACTCCACTATCGTATCTGCCTCCACCACCACCCCTGGCAGCGCGTTCCAGGCACCCTCCACAACTCCATTAAAAAAAACGTTCACCCTCTCACCTTAAAGCTGTGACATTTCTACCGTGGTATAAAAAGGTTCTGTCTCTCTACCTTATCTATGCCGCTCATAATTTTAGTTTTAGAGATACAGCGCGGAAACAGGCCCTTCGGCCCACCGAGTCCGCGCCGACCAGCGATCCCCGCACATTAGCACTATCCTACACACACTAGGGACAATTTACACTTTATTCCAAAGCCAATTAACCTGCAAGCCTGTACGTCTTTGGAGCGTGGGAGGAAACCAAAGAGCTCGGAGAAAACCCACGCGGTCGACGGGAGAACGTGCAAACTCCGTACAGACAGCACCCATGGTCAGGATCGAACCCGGGTCTCTGGCGCTGTGAGGCAGCAGGAACTCCACCGCTGTGCCACCGCACCACAATAATTCTATACCGTTCAATCAAGTCTCCCCTCAGCCTCCCAACGTTCCAGAGAAACAATCCACGTTTGTCCATCCTCCTTTTAGCTAATATATCCTCTAATCCAGGTGACATTCTGGCAACTCTCCTCTGCACCCACTCCAAAGCCTCGCCATCCTTCCTGTAATGGGGCTACCAGAACTGCGCACAGTACTACGAATGTGTCCAAAATAACTTTATATCTAGAAGGAAGCCGTTGAGGGAGAGATGGAAGGACATGTTAGACAATAGACAATAGGTGCAGGAGTAGGCCATTCGGCCCTTCGAGCCAGCACCGCCATTCAATGTGATCATGGCTCATCATCCCCAATCAGTACCCCATTCCTGCCTTCTCCCCATATCCCCTGACTGCTATTTTTAAGAGCCCTATCTAGCTCTCTCTTGAAAGCATCCAGAGAACCGCCCTCTGAGGCAGAGAATTCCACAGACTCACCACTCTCTGTGAGAAAAAGTGTTTCCTCGTCTCCGTTCTAAATGGCTTACTCCTTATTCTTAAACTGTGGCCCCTGGTTCTGGACTCCCCCAACATTGGGAACATGTTTCCTGCCTCTAGTGTGTCCAAGCCATTAATAATCTTGTATGTTTCAATGAGATCTCCTCTCATCCTTCTAAACTCCAGAGTATACAAGCCCAGCTACTCCATTCTCTCAGCATATGACAGTCCCGCCATCCTGGGAATTAACCTTGTAAACCTACGCTGCACTCCCTCAATAGCAAGAATGTCCTTCCTCAAATTAGGGACCAAAACTGCACACAATACTCCAGGTGTGGTCTCACCAGGGCTCTGTACAACTGCAGAAGGACCTCTTTGCTCCTATATTCGATTCCTCTTGTTGAACCAGATGTGGTGGCATTTGGTAGATGGGTGGTGGGGGGAACCATCTTATACAAGAATGCTGCCTGGGTTACAGGGAGAGGTTGGATAGACTTGGGATTGTTTTCTCTGAAACGCCAGAGGTTGCGAGGAGAAGAATATAAAATTATAGAGTCGTAGATATGGTAGACAGTCAGAACCTTTTTTCCGCAGGTGGGAAAATTCAAATACCAGCGAGCATAACTTTAAGGTGAGAGGAGCAGGTTTTAAAGGAGGAAAAGTCAAGTGCAAGGGAGCAAATATCCACGCTGTATCTCTCTGTAAAGGCTATCTCTATCCTACACACACACTAGGGACAATTTTTACATTTACACCAAGCCAATTAACCTACAAACCTGTACGTCTTTGGAGTGTGGGAGGAAACCCATGTGGTCACGGTGAGAACGTACAGACAAGCACCCGTAGTCGGGATCGAACCCGGGTCTCTGGCGCTGTGAGGCAGCAACTCTACCAGTGTGCCACAAGGGTCTTGCCGCTTCCTCCAACGTTCCGAAGACGTGCCCGTGCGGGTTTGTGGGTTAATCAGCCCACTGGAGTGCTGCCTGGTGTGTACGGATTGGATGGGGAAATGGGATAAGATAGAACTGGCGTGAACGGGTGATCGATGGTCAGTGTGGATATGGTGGGCCGAATGGCCTGCTTCCATGCTGTGTCTGTGTAAAGGTGGGGCGGGAGGAAGGGGTTACAGTTCTGTTGTTGGTTTAACGTCAGACAGACTCTACACTCCACACCCTTCCTTTGCAGGAGGTCGGTGCGCTCCGCGGACGGAGGCCGAGATGCGAGAGGGGCCGCCACGCCTCTCGACGGCGTCGCTGTCGCAGGTAACGTCGCATGCTTTGCCCCTTTGCCGCTGCAGCCACTCACATGGATCTTGCCCCTGTCCGTGGCAAAGTGTTCGCCAGTGGTGGCTCAGAGCAACACTCACGGCCAGACCAGGAAGCTGCAGACGTCTGGTCCGTGGCCTCTGCAGTGCCGAAGGTCCTTGGCACAAGATCCATATCCACGCGCCTGTCTAAAAGCCTCTTAAACTCCACTATCGTATCTGCCTCCACCACCACCCCTTGCAGCGCGTTCCAGGCACCCACCACAACGCTATAAAAAACACGTTCACCCTCTCACCTTAAAGCTGTGACATTTCTACCGTGGGGTAAAAAGGTTCTGTCTCTGCCTTATCTATGACGCTCATAATTTTTTTATTTTTTTAAAATATTTTTATTAGAAGCAATGTACAGTAGTATAAACCGCGACATATGACAAAATACATTTAATGTACATCTTCCATTTTAAATTCAACAAGAAAGAAATAGAACGAGAGAAAAAGAGCGAGAAAGAGAGAGAGTGAAAGAGAAAGAAATAGTGAATGTGTAAATCCCTAGACTACCAGATAGTGCAGTCCAGGAGTGAATGAGTAAAAGCCTATAGAAGAATAAGAAGACAAAACCTCAAAAATGAAGAAAAAGAAAAAAGGGACCTTTACGTGTTGATATACCTGCTTCATATCTCACCACACCCATCACCCTGTCCGTGAATCGGTTTACTTCCAGAGTTGTGTTGCACCATACTATACTTGGAATGAATCAATGAAAGGAGACCATATCTTTAAAAATTGCTCTGATTTTCCTGCTAAGACGAGTCTCATATCTTCAAGATGTAGCGTCTCAGACATGCTTGTGGTCCACATTTTAAGCGTGGGGGTGGTTGCATTTTTCCAAAATTTAAGTATACGGGTTTTTTTGCCATTATCGGGCCGTAATTGAGGAAACGTCTTTGAAATATTGAAAGCTCAGAGCAGGCGCCTGTTGGTCCAAAAATAATCAATCCTGTATGGGGGTCCAGTTTTGTTTTTAATAATTTCGAAGATTTCTTTCCAAAATTTATGGAGTTTTATGCAAGAGGCGAAGGAGTGTGTTATAGTTGCTTCTTGAAATAAACATTTGTCGCAGATGGGAGATACATTTGGGAAAATTTTGTTCAGTTTAATTTTTGAGTAATATATAACCATTACAGCACGGAAACAGGCCATCTCGGCCCTTCAAGTCCGTGCCAAACACTTTTTTTTCCCGCTAGTCCCATCTACCTGCACTCAGACCATAACCCTCCATTCCTTTCCCGTCCATATACCCATCCAATCTATTTTTAAAGGATGAAATCGAACCTGCCTCCACCACTTCCACTGGAAGCTCATTTCACACAGCTACCACTCTCTGAGTAAAGAAGTTCCCCCTAATGTTACCCCTAAACTTCTGTCCCTTAATTCTCAAGTCATGTCCCCTTGTTTGAATCTTCCCAACTCTCAATGGGAAAAGCTTATCCACGTCAACTCTGTCTAACCCGCTCATCATTTTAAAGACCTCTATCAAGTCCCCTCTTAACCTTCTGCGCTCCAAAGAATAAAGACCTAACTTGTTCAACCTTTCTCTGTAACTTAGTTGCTGAAACCCAGGCAACATTCTAGTAAATCTCCTCTGTACTCTCTCTATTTTGTTGACATCCTTCCTATAATTAGGCAACCAAAATTGTACTCCATACTCCAGAATTGGCCTCACCAATGCCTTGTACAATTTTAACATTACATCCCAACTTCTATATTCAATGCTCTGATTTATAAAGGCCAGCACACCAAAAGCTTTCTTTACCACCCTATCTACATGAGATTCCACCTTCAGGGAGCTATGCACAGTTATTCCTAGATCCCTCTGTTCAACTGCATTCCTCAATTCGCTACCATTTACCATGTACGTCCTATTTTGATTTGTCCTGCGGAGATGTAGCACCTCACATTTATCAGCATTAAACTCCATCTGCCATCTTTCAGCCCACTCTTCCAAATGGCCTAAATCTCTCTGTAGACTTTGAAAATCTACTTCATTATCCACAACACCACCTATGTTAGTATCATCTGCATACTTACTAATCCAATTTTCCACACCATCATCCAGATCATTGATGTACATGACAAACAACAGTGGACCCAACACAGACCCCTGAGGCACCCCACTAGTCACCGGCCTCCAACCTGACAAACAGCCATCCACCATTACTCTCTGGCATCTCCCATTCAGCCACTGTTGAATCCATCTTGCTACTCCACCATTAATACCCAACAATTGAATCTTCTTAACCAACCTTCCATGACGAACCTTGTCAAAGGCCTTACTGAAGTCCATATAGACAACATCCACTGCTTTACCCTCATCAATTTCCCTAGTAACCTCTTCGAAAAATTCAAGAAGATTAGTCAAACATGACCTTCCAGGCGCAAATCCATGTTGACTGTTCCTAATCAGACCCTGCTGATCCAAATGCTTATATATATTATCTCTAAGTATCCTTTCCATTAATTTGCCCACCACTGACGTCAAACTAACAGGTCTATAATTGCTAGGTTTACTCCTAGAACCCTTTTTAAACAACGGAACAACATGCGCAGTACGCCAATCCTCCGGCACTATTCCCGTTTCTAATGACATTTGAAATATTTCTGTCATAGCCCCTGCTGTTTCTACACTAACTTCCCTCAATGTCCTCAGGAATATCCTGTCAGGACCTGGAGACTTAGCCGTTTTCATATTTTTCAAAAGTGTCCGCACCTCTTTGAATCTCATAGTTTCCATTGCTACTCTGCTTGTTCTCCTTACCTCACATAATTCCATATCTTTCTCCTGAATAGCGAAGAAAATAAATTGTTCAATATCTCCCCCGTCTCTTTTGGCTCTGCAGATAGCTGTCCACTCTGACTCTCTAATGGACCAATTTTATTCCTTGTTATCCTTTTGCTATTAATATAGCTGTAGAAACCCTTTGGATTTACTTTCACCTTACTTGCCAAAGCAACCTCATATCTTCTTTTAGCTTTTCTAATTTCTTTCTTAATATTCTTTTTACGTTCTTTATACTCCTCAAACACCTCATTTACTCCATGCTGCCTATAATTATTGTAGATCTCGCTCTTTTTCCGAACCAAGTGTCCAATTTCCCTTGAAAACCATGGCTCTTTAGAAATGTTACTATTTCCTTTCAACCGAACAGGGACATAAAGATTCTGTACTCTTAAAATGTCACCTTTAAATGTCCTCCATTTCTCTTCTACATCCTTCCCATAAAACAACATGTCCCAATTCACTCCTTTTAAATCCTTTCGCATCTCCTCAAAGTTAACCTTTCTCCAATCAAAAATCTCAACCCTAGGTCCAGTTTTGACCCTCTCCATAATTATATTGAAACTAATGGTATTGTGATCACTGGACCCGAAGTGCTCCCCAACGCATACCTCCGCCACCTGCCCGGTCTCATTTCCTAACAGGAGGTCCAGCACTGCCCCTTCTCTAGTAGGTACCTCTGTGTATTGCTGCAAAAAACTATCCTGCACACATTTTACAAACTCCAAACCATCCAGCCCTTTTACAGAATGTGTTTCCCAGTCTATGCGTGGAAAATTGAAATCTGCCACAATCACTACCTTGTGCTTACTACTAATATCTGCTATCTCCTTACATATTTGCTCTTCTAATTCTCGCTCCCCATTTATATAATACACCTCTATAAGTGTTGCTACACCTTTCCCATTTCTCAGTTCCACCCAAATAGCCTCCCTAGACGAGCCCTCTAATCTATCCTGCCAAAGCACTGCTGTAATGTCTTCCTTGACAAGCAATGCAACACCACCACCTCTTGCCCCTCCAATTCTATCACCCCTGAAGCAACGAAATCCTGGAATATTTAGTTTCCAATCACAGCCCTCCTGCAACCATGTTTCATTGATCGCCACAACATCATACTTCCAGGTGTCAATCCAGGCTCTAAGCTCATCCACCTTTCTTACAATGCTCCTAGCATTAAAATATTCACATTTAATAAACCCACCACCACTTATTCTCTGTTTATTATCTTTTTCTTCTTTCTCCCCTACATGTTGGGTCCGAGTGCTTCCCTTCTCTCCTGCCTCCCACAATTTCTACTAGCTTTCTCTATTTGAGTCCCTCACCCCAACCGTTCTAGTTTAAAGTCTCCCCAGTAGCCTTTGCAAATCTCCCCGCCAGGATATTGGTCCCCCTCGGGTTCAAGTGCAACCCGTCCTTTCTGTACAGGTCACACCTTCCCCAAAAGAGGTCCCAATGGTCCAGAAATTTGAATCCCTGCCCGCTGCACCAGTTCCTCAGCCATGCATTTATCCTCCACCTCATTCCATTCCTACTCTCACTGTCGCGTGGCACAGGTAATAATCCTGAGATTGTTACCTTTGCGGTCCTTCTCCTTAACTCTCCTCCCAACTCCCTAAATTCTCCTTTCAGGGCCTCTTCTCTTTTTCTGCCTATGTCATTGGTACCTATATGTACCACAACCTCAGGCTCCTCTCCCTCCGATTTCAGGATATCTTGGACGCGTTCAGACACATCCCTGACCCTGGCACCAGGGAGGCAAACTACCATCCGGGTCTCCTGACTGCGTCCACAGAATCGCCTCTCCGACCCCCTAACCATAGAGTCCCCTATTACTATTGCCCTCCTCTTCTGTTCCTTACCCTTCTGAGCAATAGGGCCGGTCTCTGTCGCTACCCCCAGGAAGGCTGCCCCCCCCCCCCCCAACAGTACTCAAACAGGAGTACTTATTATCAACGTGTACAGCCACCGGGGTACTCACTAGTCCCTGCCTCTAACCGTGACCCACTTGTCTGCCTCCCGTGGTCTTGGAGTGGCCACCTCCCTATAACTCCTTTCTATGACCTCACTCTCCCTGATCAGACAGAGGTCATCGAGCTGCTGCTCCAGGTTCCTAACACGGTCCCTTAGGAACCCCATCTCGACACACCTGGCACAGATGTGGACGTCTGTGTATGGTCTGTGTAGTATTTTAAATTGCATTAAATCAGATATAGTCTGTAGTATTTTAAATTGGATTAGAATATGTCTTACATTGATCGAACAGTTATATACATGTAGAAGATATTTTTCCCATCTGTCTTTGGGAATTTTTAAGCTTTTAATTCCTGTTCCCACTCTCTTCTAATTACATCTGATGATGGAATTTCTATATTTAGAATTATATTGTACAAGTATGATATTAAATTATTTGACTGCGTTAGACCTTCATCTAATATATCTGGCAACAGAGTTTGATATTCGTGGGTATATGTTTTCGAATAATCTCGAATTTGAAGATATCTAAAATATTGATTACTTTTGCAGGACGTCGGTGCGCTCCGCGGATGGAGGCTGAGATGCGAGAGGGGCTGTGACTCTCGACGGCGTCGCTGCCGCAGGTAACGTCGCATGCGTCGCTGCTGCAGCCACTCACACGGAGCTTGTCCCTGTCCGTGGCAAAGTTCGCCAGTGGTGGCTCAGAGCAACACCCACGGCCAGACCAGGAAGCTGCAGACGCGTGGTCCGTGGCCTCTGCAGTGCCGAAGGTCTTTGGCACAAGATCCATATCCACACGCCTGTCTAAAAGCCTCTTAAACTCCACTATCGTATCTGCCTCCACCACCACCCCTGGCAGCGCGTTCCAGGCACCCACCACAACTCCATTAAAAAACTTTCACCCTCTCATCTTAAAGCTGTATCCTCTGGTCTTTGACATTTCTACTCTGGGGGGGGGAAGGGTTCTGACTCCCTGTCTATGCCGCTCATAATTTTAGTTTTAGAGAAACAGGCCCTTCGGCCCACCGAGTCCTCTCCTATCAGCGATCTCCACACAATAGCTCTATCCTACACGCACCAGGGACAAATTACAGTTATACCAAGCCAATTAACCTACAAAGCTGTACATCTTGGGAGGGCGGGAGAAAACCGGAGATCTCGGCGAAAACCCACACAGGTCACGGGGAGAACGTACAAACTCCGTACAGACAGCATCCGTAGTCGGGATCGAACACGGGTCTCCGGCGCGGTGAGGCAGCAGCTCTACCCGCTGTGCCGCCAAGGTGTTCCATATTCCTCCCACATCCCAAAGACGTTCCCGTGCGGGATTGTATGTTACGCAGCCCTCTGTGAGTTGCTCCCTGGTGGATGAGATAGAATGGGTGAACGATGGCCAGCGTGGACTTGGTGGGCCAAATGGCCTGTTCCCACCCTCTATCTTAAACTAAAACCCGCTATAATGGGTTGGGCGCTCTCGGTGGCGGAGCGGTAGAGTTGCTGCCTTACAGGGAATGCAGCGCCGGAGACCCGGGTTCGATCCCGACTACGGGTGCTGTCTGTACGGAGTTTGTACCTTCTCCCCGTGACCTGCGTGGGTTTTCTCCGAGATCTTCGGTTTCCTCCGCACTCCAAAGACGTGCAGGTTTGCAGGTTAATTGGCTTGGTGTAAATGCAAAAATTGTCCCTAGTGGGTGTAGGATAGTGTTAGTGTGCGGGGATCACTGGACGGCGTGGACCCGGTGGCCTGTTTCTGCGCTGTATCTCTAATCTAAGTAACAGTGAGCAGTGCTGCACCTGGGACACTTTGCATCCTTTCCAAAGCCGGATGCCGTGTTGGTCAAAGCTCGGGGTGAAAGAGAGGTGGAATTATGGGGGGGGGGGGTCTGCATTTCGAGGGCGATGGAGACAGGAAGGGGGTTCGTTTCTATGTTGCTGGTTTAACGTCAGACAGACTCTACACTCCACACCCTTCCTTTGCAGGAGGTCGGTGCTCTACGCGGACGGAGGCTGAGATGCGAGAGGGGCCGCGCCTCTCGACGGCGTAGCTGTCGCAGGTAACGTTGCATGCCTCGCCCCTTTGCCGCTGCAGCCACCCGCACGGAGCTTGCCCCTGTCCGTGCAAAGTGTTCGCCAGTTGTGGCTCAGAGCAACACACACGGCCAGACCAGGAAGCTGCAGACGCCTGGTCCGTGCCTCTGCAGTGCCGAAGGTCCTTGGCACAAGATCCATATCCACATGCCTGTCTGAAAGCCTCTTAAACTCCACTATCGTATCTGCCTCCACCATCACCCCTGGCAGCGCGTTCCAGGCACCCACCACACGCTCCATAAAAAAACTTTCACCCTCTCATCTTAAAGCTGTATCTTCTAGTCTTTGACATTTCTACTCTGGGGGGGAAAGAGTTCTGACTCCCTGTCTATGCGCTCATAATTTTAGTTTTAGAGAAACCGGCCCTTCGGCCCACCGAGTCCTCTCCTATCAGCGATCTCCACACAATAGCTCTATCCTACACGCACCAGGGACAAATTACAGTTATACCAAGCCAATTAACCTACAAAGCTCTACGTCTTGGGAGGGCGGGAGGAAACCTAAGATCTCGGAGGAAACCGGAGATCTCGGAGAAAAACCCACGCAGGTCACGGGGAGAACGTACAAACTCCGTATAGACAGGACCCGTAGTCGGGATCGAACCCGGGTCTCCGGCGCGGTGAGGCAGCAGCTCTACCCGCTGTGCCGCCAAGTTGTTCCGTATTCCTCCCACATCCCAAAGACGTTCCCGTGCGGGATTGTATGTTACGCAGCCCTCTGTGAGTTGCTCCCTGGTGGATGAGATAGAACTATTGTGAACGGGTGAACGATGGCCAGCGTAGACTTGGTGGGCCAAATGGCCTGTTCCCACCCTGTATCTTAAACTAAAACCCGCTGTAACGGGTTGGGCGCTCACGGTGGCGCAGCGGTAGAGTTGCTGCCTTACCGCGAATGTAGCGCCGGAAGCCCGGAGCCGATCCCGTCTACAGGTGCTGGCCTGTACGGAATTTGTACCAAAGATCCAATAGCGGAGCAAGATAGACCACTCCTGCTAAATGCAATTGACTGACGTGTAGTACGCAACGGAACAGAACATGGGCCTTTTTTTCATCCATTTCAGTAACCTGACCCGACCCGACTCGCAGTGTAATCAACGTTGCGGGGGAACAGTTTGTGTTAATAAGTTAAAATTCTGAAAATGAGGAGAAGATTTTACCAAAGAACTTTTATTTTTACGAGGATGTTTCCGTAACCGCTTCCGTCTCCGCACTCTTTGCTCTGCTATGGGATCTTTGGTGCGGGAACGGAAGCCGGTTACGGAAATGGGGCCTTAAATTAACCATGAATCTGCCCATTGACCGTACTACGTCTTTTTCGTCGAGTGATCTATCTTGCTCGCTATAGGATCTTTGATTTGTACGTTCTCCCCCGTGACCTGCGTGGGTTTTCTCCGAGATCTTCGGTTTCCTCCCGCACTCCAAAGATGTGCAGGTTTGGCATGTTAATTGGCTTGGTGTAATGCAAAAATTGTCCCTGGTGGGTGTGGGATAGTGTTGGTGTGCGGGATCGCTGGTCGGCGCGGACCCGTGTGCCGAAGGGACCTGTTTCTGCGCTGTATCTCTAAACTAAGTAACAGTGAGCAGTGCTGCACTTGAGACACTTTGCATCATTTCCAAAGCCGGATGCCGTGTTGGTCAAAGCTCGGGTGAAAGAGAGGTGGGATTATATGGGGGGGGGTCTGCATTTCAAGGGCGATGGAGACAGGAAGGGGGTTCCGTTTCTATGTTGCTGGTTTAACGTCAGACAGACTCTACACTCCACACCCTTCCTTTGCAGGAGGTCGGTGCTCTACGCGGACGGGAGGCTGAGATGCGAGAGGGGCCGCGCCTCTCGACGGCGTAGCTGTCGCAGGTAACGTTGCATGCCTCGCCCCTTTGCCGCTGCAGCCACCCACACGGAGCTTGCCCCTGTCCGTGGCAAAGTGTTCGCCAGTTGTGGCTCAGAGCAACACACACGGCCAGACCAGGAAGCTGCAGACGCCTGGTCCGTGGCCTCTGCAGTGCCGAAGGTCCTTGGCACAAGATCCATATCCACATGCCTGTCTGAAAGCCTCTTAAACTCCACTGTCGTATCTGCCTTCACCACCACCCCTGGCAGCGCGTTCCAGGCACCCACCACAGCTCCATAAAAAAACGTTCACCCTCTCATCTTAAAGCTGTATCCTCTAGTCTTTGACATTTCTACTCTGGGGGGGGGAGAAGGGTTCTGACTCCCTGTCTATGCCCGCTCATAATTTCAGTTTTAGAGAAACAGGCCCTTCGGCCCACCGAGTCCTCTCCTATCAGCGATCTCCACACAATAGCTCTATCCTACACGCACCAGGGACAAATTACAGTTATACCAAGCCAATTACCTACAAAGCTCTACGTCTTGGATGGCGGGAGGAAACCTAAGATCTCGGAGGAAACCGAGATCTCGGAGAAAACCCACGCAGGTCACGGGGAGAACGTACGAACTCCGTATAGACAGGACCCGTAGTCGGGATCGAACCCGGGTCTCCGGCGCGGTGAGGCAGCAGCTCTACCCGCTGTGCCGCCAAGTTGTTCCGTATTCCTCCCACATCCCAAAGACGTTCCCGTGCGGGATTGTATGTTACGCAGCCCTCTGTGAGTTGCTCCCTGGTGGATGAGATAGAACTATTGTGAACGGGTGAACGATGGCCAGCGTAGACTTGGTGGGCCAAATGGCCTGTTCCCACCCTGTATCTTAAACTAAAACCCGCTGTAACGGGTTGGGCGCTCACGGTGGTGGAGCGGTAGAGTTGCTGCCTTACCGCGAATGTAGCGCCGGAAGCCCGGATTCGATCCCGTCTACAGGTGCTGCCTGTACGGAATTTGTACCAAAGATCCAATAGCGGAGCAAGATAGACCACTCCTGCTAAATGCAATTGGCTGACGTGGTAGTACGCAACGGAACAGAACATGGGCCTTTTTTTTCATCCATTTCAGTAACCTGACCCGACCCGCAGTGTAATCAACGTTGCGGGGGAACAGTTTGTGTTAATAAGTTAAAATTCTGAAAATGAGGAGAAGATTTTTACCAAAGAACTTTTATTTTTACGAGGATGTTTCCGTAACCGGCTTCCGTCTCCGCACTCTTTGCTCTGCTATGGGATCTTTGGTGCGGAGACGCAAGCCGGTTACGGAAATGGGGCCTTAAATTAACCATGAATCTGCCCATGACCGTACTACGTCTTTTTCGTCGAATGATCTATCTTGCTCGCTATAGGATCTTTGATTTGTACGTCTCTCCCGTGGACCTGCGTGGGTTTTCTCCGAGGTCTTCGGTTTCCTCCCGCACTCCAAAGACGTGCAGGTTTGCAGGTTAATTGGCTTGGTGTAAATGTTTGCAGTTAATTGGCTTGGTGTAAATGCAAAAATTGTCCCTGGTGGTGTGGGATCGCTGGTCGGCGCGGACCCGGTGTGCCGAAGGACCTGTTTCTGCGCTGTATCTCTAAACTAAGTAACAGTGAGCAGTGCTGCACTGAGACACTTTGCATCATTTCCAAAGCTGGATGCCGTGTTGGTGAAAGAGAGGTGGGATTATGGGGGGGGGTCTGCATTTCGAGGGCGATGGAGACGGGGGGGGGGGGGGGGGTTCCGTTTCTATGTTGCTGGTTTAACATCTTGCTGCAGACAGACTCTACACTCCACACCCTTCCTTTGCAGGACGTCGGTGCGCTCCGCGGACGGATGCTGAGATGCGAGAGGGCCGCGCCTCGATGGCATCGCTGTCGCAGGTAACGTTGCATGCCTCGCCGCTTTCCTGCTGCAGCCACTTACACGGAGCTTGCCCCTGTCCGTGGCAAAGTGTTCGCCAGTTGTGGCTCAGAGCAACACACACAACCAGACCAGGAAGCTACAGACGCCTGGTCCGTGGCCTCTGCAGTGCCGAAGGTCTTTGGTACAAGATTCGTATCCACGCGTCGTCTAAAAAGCCTCTTGGCGAAACGATCGGCGAGTCTTAGCGACCATCTTCACGGCGGTCGACGCGAACAATGTGTCAAGAAATTCAAAGCGTCGGGAGGGGCAGAAGTGAATGCAGTCACTATTACTGAGGAGAAACATAGAAAATAGGTGCAGGAGTAGGCCATTTGGCCCTTCGAGTCGCACCGCCATTTGATATGCTCCTGGCTGATCACCAACTCAGTATCCCATCCCTGCCTTCTCTCCAACCCCCTGATCCCTTTAGCCACACGGGCCACATCTAACTCCCTCTTAAATATAGCCAATGAACTGGCCTCAATCTACCTTCTGTGGCAGAGAATTCCACAGATTCACCACTCTCTGTGTGAAAAATGATTTTCTCATCTCGGTCCTAAAAGACTACCCCCTTATCCTAAACGGTGACCCTTGTTCTGGATTTCCCCAACATCGGGAACAATCTTCCTGCATCTCGCCTGTCCAACCCCTTAAGAATCTTGTAAGTTTCTATAAGATCCCCTCTCAATCTTCTAAATTCTAGCGGTACAAACCGAGTCTATCCAGTCTTTCTTCATATGAAAGTCCTGCCATCCCAGGAATCAGTCTGGTGAACCTTCTCTGTACTCCCTCTATGGCAAGAATGTCTTTCCTGCGATTAGGAAACCAAAACTGTACGCAATACTCCAGGTGTGGTCTCACCAAGACCCTGTACAACTGCAGTAGAAGGTGCTCGGGGAGCTGAAAGGTCTGAAGGTGGCTACACCAGCTGGACCAAAGAAGGACTCAGAAAGCTGCAGTGGGTCAGGCAGCATCTCTGGTGAAAAGGGATTGGTGACGTTTCGGGTCGAGACCTGAACCAGATGGACTACAGCCCAGGGTTCTGAAGAGGTAGCTGTTAATTGTGGAGGCATTAGTAGCTGTCCGACTGTGTGTGTGGGGCTCACACGTTTCTCCTGTGGCCGCCTGGGTTTCTTCCGGGTGCTCCGGTTTCCTCCCAAGGTGGTTGGGATAATCGGCCGCTGTGAATTGCCCCCCTGTGTGTGGATGAGTGGAAGACTCGAGGGGGTGGGGGGTAGAGTTGATGGGAGTGTGCGATGATCAGAATGGTTCAGCCATGATCACGTTGAATGGCGGTGCTGGCTCAAAGGTCCGAATGGCCTTTTCCTGCCCCTATTGTCCATTGTCAATTATTGCCACATGAAAATGTACTGTGAAAAAAAACGTTTCTGTTGCGTGGTATCCAGTCGGCGGGAAAGACTACATGATTACAATCAAGCCGTCCACACTGTAAAGATACAGATGAAAGAGAATAACGTTTACTGCAGGATAGAGTCCGATTAAAGATGGACATAGGGTCACCGATGAGGTAGAAGGTCGGGCAGGACCACTCTCTGATTGGTGATGCGACGGTTCAGTTGTCGGATGACAGCTGAGTTTTTAATTCAGTTTATTGTCACGTGCACCGAGGTACAGTGAAAAGCTTTTGTTGCTGGCTCATCAGTCAGCGGGAAGACAATACATGATTACGATCGGGTAAAATTGGATAATGCATGATTGGTATAAATGGGTGATGGTCGGCACGGTCTCGTTGGGCCGAAAGGCCTCTGTTTTGGAGACGCTTTTCCTTCCTTCCCCCCCCCCACCCGGCAGGGGTAGATGGGACAGGGTGGGAGAGCTTGCTGTGTGCCGGAGATCTGAACTCCACCCCGTTCCTTTGCAGGAGGTCGGTGCGCTCCGCGGACGGAGGCCAAGATGAGAGAGGGGCCACGCCTCTCGACGGCGCCGCTGCCGCAGGTAACGTCACATGTGTCGCCCGCGCCGCTGCAGCCACTTACACGGAGCTTGCCCCTGTCCGTGGCAAAGTGTTCGCCAGTGGTGGCTCAGAGCAACACACACAGCCAGACCAGGAAGCTGCAGACGCCTGGTCCGTGGCCTCTGCAGTGCCGAAGGTCTTTGGTACAAGATTCGTATCCACGCGCCGTCTGAAAGCCTCTTACACTCCACTATCGTATCTGCCTCCACCACCACCCTGGCAGCGCGTTCCAGGCACCCACCACTGTTCCGCTCTCTATAAAAGAGCGGAACGCTGGGAAATGACGCTGGAGAAGTAGTAATGGGGAACAAACAGACGGCGGCGGACTGAATAGGTTTTAGCGCCAGTCTTCACAGTGAAGGACACCAGCAACGTGGCAGAAATCCGAGAGGGTCCAGGAGGTGAGAAGTGAGTGCAGTCACTGTTACTGAGGGGAAGGTGCTTGGGGAGCCGACAGGTCTGACCACAGACACAAAATGGCGGAGTAACTCTGGGTCAGGCAGTGTCTCTGGAGAGAAGGAATAGGCGACGATTCCCCGGTCAAAACCCCTCTACAGACTGAAAGATCAATGTGTTTAAGAAGGAATTTGAGGAAAGACATCCTTGTGATTGAGGCAATGCAGCGTAGGTCACGAGATTGGTCCCTGGGATGGCGGGACTGTCTATGAGGAAAGATTGAAAAGACTGGGCTTGTATTCACTGGAGTTTAGAAGGATGAGGGGGGGGGGGGTCTTATTGAAACATATAAAATTATAAAAGGACTGGACAAACTAGATGCAGGGAAAATGTTCCCAATGTTGGGCGAGTCCAGAACCAGGGGCCACACAGTCTTAGAATAAAGGGGAGGCCATTTAGGACTGAGGTGAGAAAAACTTTTTCACCCAGAGAGTTGTGAATTGTGGAATTCCCTGCCAAAGAGGGCAGTGGCGGCCAAATCACTGGATGGATTTAAGAGAGAGTTAGATAGAGCTCTAGGGGCTAGTGGAGTCAAGGGATATGGGGAGAAGGCAGGCACGGGTTATTGATAGGGGACGATCAGCCATGATCACAATGAATGTCGGTGCTGTCTCGAAGGGCCGAATGCCTCCTCCTGCACCTTGTTTCTATGGAACTGCAGATGCTGGAAAAATCGAAGGTAGACAAAAATGCTGGAGAAACTCAGTGGGTGAGGCAGCATCTATGCAGCGAAGGAATGGGTGACGTTTCGGGTCGAGACCCTTCTTCAGACCAATCAAAGATCGATGTGATGAGTTTTAATCTGCAAATTAAAAGGGGGACGGTGAAATTGGATGCGTCGATATTGCAGCTGAGGGCTATAGAGCCGTGAGGGAGGGGAGTCGGGGGGGGGAGGGCAGATGTGAGGGGGACGGGCTTCGAGCTGATCACCGTGGTTACTCATGGTGTGAAGTGATTTATAAAAAAAATATATAAAAACGTGATATCTGTTTAGTGTCCATGGGGTTTGGAGGTGGACACAAATGCTGGAGGTCGGGCAGCATCAGCAGAGCCGGGTTGTCCATCGTGGACTCCAGCCACCAGCAGCGGTAGAGTTGCTGCCTCCCGGCCACCAGTGCTGTCTGTACGGAGTTTGCATGTTCTCCCCGTGGGTTTTCTCTGAGATCTTCGGTTTGGTTTCCTCCCACACTCCGACGACGTGCAGGTTTGTAGGCTAATTGGCTTGGTGTAAATGTGTACGATTATCCCTAGTGCGTGTAGGATAGTGTTAGTGTGCAGGGATCGCTGGTCGGCGCGGACCCGGTGGGCCGAAGGGCCTGTTTCCGCGCTGTATCTCTAAACTAAACTAATGAGAGCTCTTGCTTGCCTCCTACTTCCCAAAGTCCTTTACAACTGTGCTTCACCTTGTGTTACAGACACAAAATGCTGCAGTAACTCAGCGGGACAGGCGGCATCGCTGGAGAGAAGGAACGGGTGACGTGTTGGTTCGAGACCCTTCTTCAGACTTCGCATGGCGGCAAGGATACTGAGAGGACTCACCGTTGTGTATCTACAGTCATCCCGTACGGGTGCAGCCATTATTGGCCCAGGGAGGCGACTAATACATGGAACATGCGAGGAATAGATCGGGTAGACGCAACGGTGTCTCTTGCCCAGAGTTGGGGAATCGAGGACATAGGTTCAAGGTGAAACGGAAAGGATTTAATCGGAACCTGAGGGGTAACTTTTTCACACAGAGGGTGGTGGGTGTACGGAACGAGCTGCCAGAGGAGGTAGTTGCTGCTGGGACTATCCCATCGTTTAAGAAGCAGTTAGACAGGTACGTGGATAGCACAGGTTTGGAGGGATGTGGACCAAATGCAGGCAGGTGGGACTAGTGTAGCTAGGACATGTTGGCCGAAGAGCCTGCTTCCACACTGTCACTCTGTAACAGAACAGGGACAGGCCCTTTGGCCCACGATGTCCGTGCCGAACACAATGCCTCATCTCTTCGAGTGAGTCCCGCCATTCAATGTGAACATGGCTGATCCTAGCCACCCAGAGTCCTAGCCTTACAGTGTGAAAACAGGCCCAACTTGCCCCGTCTACACTAGTCCCACCTGCCTGCGTTTGGTCCATATCCCTCCAAACCTGTCCTATCCATGTACCCGTCTAAATGCTCCTTAAACATTGGGATAGTCCCAGCCTCAACTACCTCCTCCGGCAGCTCATTCCATACACCACCACCCCTTTGTGTGAAAAAGTTACCCCTCAGGTTCCGATTAAATCTTTTCCCCACCTCACCCTCACCCTACCTCGACAACAGTACTGTATATAGACCACCTCATGGCACAACCGCGGGCTGGTGTTCTGATCGTTTTACACCAACGTCTTGTTTATTTGAGCCATTATCGTTATCTTGCAGGATTGTGAATGGGATCTATATTTTTGTTTGTTTGGAGTCTGCGCCCGTGACGAGGCTGTAATTGGACCCGTGTTGGAGCTTACAGCAATAAACTCGACTCTGAACCAACACGTGATGCATTTTTACCAGTTATTCCACCGTGGACCTTCCATAACGCACGCACCACGGTTTTCTTGCCCCGCATTCCTGGTTGGTTTTTGCGCCTCGCATTGATGGCCATTAGATCTAAGTTTTAAACAGCCTTATTGGTGCAACCAAACTATGCATCCACCCAAGCAACTAAAAAAACTCTGCACCCAATTAAGTCTCCAACTCCAAATTACCAGCCTGATTTGTGCATTCTGGGGGGTCTTGTACATCAGTCACTGAAAGTAAGCATGCAGGTACAGCGGGCAGTGAAGAAAGCGAACGGCATGTTGGCCTTCATGACAAGAGGAGTTGAGTATAGGAGCAAAGAGGTCCTTCTGCAGTTGTACAGAGCCCTAGTGAGACCACACCTGGAGTATTGTGTGCAGTTTTGGTCCCCTAATCTGAGGAAGGACATTCTTCCTATTGAGGGAGTGCAGCGCAGGTTCACCAGGTTAATTCCCGGGATGGCGGGACTGTCGTATGTTGAAAGCATGGAGCGACTGGGCTTGTATACTCTGGAATTTAGGATGAGGGGATCTTATTGAAACGTAAGATTATTAAAGGATTGGACACGCTAGAGGCAGGAAACATTTTCCCGATGTTGGGAGAGTCCAGAACTGGGGGCCACAGTTTAAGAATAAGGGGTAGGCCATTTAGAACGGAGATGAGGAAAAACTTTCACCCAGAGAGTTGTGAATCTGGAATTCTCTACCTCAGAAGGTGGTGGAGGCCAATTCTCTGGATGCTTTCAAGAGAGAGTTAGATAGAGCTCTTGAAGATAGGGCAGTCGAGGGATATGGGGAGATGGCAGGAACCGGGTACTGATTGTGGATGGTGGTGCTGGCTCGAAGGGCCGAATGGCCTACTCCTGCACCTATTGTCTATAATTAAACCTTTGCATCGAATTAAGTCTCTGAATCCCAGTTTCCAGCATTGTTCTATGTATCCAAAACACTGCACCAATCAATGTCTTTGCCATGTGTGTGGGAAGGAACTGTAGATGCTGGTTTAAACAGAAGATAGACACAAAAAGCTGGAGTAGCTCTGGGACAGGCTGAAGAGAAACAGAATTGGTGGAATAGCATCTCATATTTCGCTTGGGCAGCTTACAGCTCAGTGGTATGAACATAGATTTCTCTACCTTCAAGTAATAGAAACATAGAAAATAAGTGCAGGAGGAGGCCATTCGAGCCAGCACCACCACTCATTGCGATCATGGCTGATCATCCCATAGCAATAACCCGTGCCTGCCTTCTCCCCATACCCCTTGACTCCACTAGCCCCTAGAGCTCTATCTAACTCTTAAACCCATCCAGTGACTTGGCCTCCACTGCCCTTTGTGGCAGGGAATTCCACAAATTCACAATGCTCTGGGTGAAAAGGTAACCCCGGCATTCTCGCGAATAACTCAGGAAAGTGCGACAGGCCCTTTAAGCCCCTGTCCCGCGATGCGAGTTTACCCAAGAGCTCTCCCGAGTTTTTAAAAAAAAAAATCAAACTCGTGGTACTTCATCACGAGTATTTTTTTTACTCTTGGAAACTTTTCACACTGTTGAAAAAGCTTCACGAGTTTCCCCGAGTACCTGCCGTTAGCATTCCGAGCTCTGACGTACATTCTACGTACTTGCCACGAGTTTGATTTTTGTTTTAAACTCGGGAGAGCTCTTGGGTAAACTTGCATCGTGGGACAGGGCCTTAACTCAGCGGGCCAGGCAGCATCTCTGGAGAGAAGGAATAGGTGATATTTCGGGTCGAGACACTTCTGTTTTGGTTTCAGACTGCAGATTGATGTGCCCATAAATATGGGGCCCGTTATAGAGGCCAAAACCTCCAGAGAGGGATAAAAAACTAATCTCACAGAGGAGCTGGTGGGTTTTGAATGGAATTGAAACAAACAGCACCAATATAAGTTCATCGGCCCAGCCAGTCCGTGTCAACCATCGACCACCCGTTCATACGAGTCAGTATACCAACTAGAGTATCATACATTATCATAGGTTTAAGGTGAAGGGGAAAAGATTTAATAGGAATCTGAGTGGTCACTTTTCCACACAGATGGTGGTGGGTGTATGGAACGAGCTGCCAGAGGAGGTAGTTGAGGCTGGGACTACCCCAACGTTTAAAGAAACAGTTGGACAGATACATGGATAGGACATGTTTGGAGGGATATGGGCCAAACGCGGGCAGGTGGGACTAGTGTAGCTGGGACATGTTGGCCGGTGTGGGCAAGATGGGCCTGTTTCCACGCTGTATCACTCTGTGACTTCAGTTCCATGTTATCCCACTTTCTCATCCACTGCCCGCACAGTAGGGGGTAATTTAGAGGCTAAGTTACCTACAAACCTGCTCATCTCTGGGATGAGGGAATGTAGAAACTACAGACACGCACACACACAGACGCGCACACCCACGCACATGCGCACATACACACACGGACGCACACACACAAGCATTTTTTTAACCATAATTTTATCCGTGTAATATCATTGCTGAGGTGACCCGTTGTCTTGTCAAACACATTTCATTGTATCGTTGACCCCGTGTTAACCTACATATGACAAATAAAACTGAACTGAACACCCAGCCCTACACACAGACAGACAGACACACACCTACATAAACACACACAACCTACACACACCTACATAAACACACACCTACACACACACACCTACACAAACACACACACCTACACACACACAGACACACACCTACATAAACACACACACACAGACACACACCTACATAAACAGACACACACCTACATAAACACACACACACCTACACACACACAAACTTACACACAACCTACACACACACACAGCCCCACACACACACACACACACCTACACACACATACATAAACACACACACCTACATAAACACACACCTACACACATATACACATACACACAGCCCCCCACACACACACACACACACACACAGAGACAGCACCCAAGGTCAGGATTGAACCCATGTCTCCTTTGCTGCAAGGCAGTGAGTGCCTCCACAAGCTGTGCCAGGACTACCTTACCAGTTTTCCCCAGAAGAGGGCAGCACCAGGCTGACGGGGTGAAGCAGAGACCGAGTTGGCCACCAACACATGGCTGCCTCCATCCAAGTAATGTCAACACAGGGCGAACATTGCATACCCATTTTAATAAGTTAGAACCCCCCCCCCCCTCCCCCCCCAAAAAATTGTTTAAATGCAAGTTACACAATGTTGTTCAAATTCTTTAAATATAAATATGAATGCGAGCGCTCTTTTTAAATGTCTAAGAAGGGTCTCTGCGATGCGGTCCCAGGCAATGGTGCTTCCGATGAAGTCGCTGGCGTCCCCCTAGCCATTCCCGTTTCCCTCTTCCAACCCTCTCCCCACACCCAAGTTTGCTCTACAGGTCAGTGCAGGTGACCGGGGTGAGTCCGTGGATGAGGAGGGTGGGTCCCAGCCCCTCGGTGAGGATGTCCAACTGCTGGAGGTATCGGAGGGAGTGGGCGGTGTCGGGGGGCGGCCGGGGGAGGTAGAGGAACCGCACGGCCGTGTGGAAGCACTGCTCCAGCACCATACGGTTAGCGGCGCGCAGGTAGTCGTCCGAGACCAGGGCGGAGTCGCGGCCGGCGAGCGAGGCGGCCTCTTGCTCCTGAGTGGAGAGCTGGCGGCGCCAGTGGAGGGCCACCACCTGGTCCCAGATCACGATCTTGATGGTGGCCTTGATGCGGAGCTTGTCCAGCAGCTCCTGCAACTTCTCTTCCTTCTTCACCCAGCTCTCGTCGCCCGACTCGATGCACAGGAAGATCCGCAGGCGCGCCCCCTTCCAGGAGAAGACCATGGTCAGGACGCAGGCCATCTGCAGGAGGAAGAGGCTGCAGACATCCACGTAGTGGCTGCTGTCTGGCCGCAGGAGGTCCAGGGGCCAGACGTCGATGGACACCCTCTCGGGCCGCGTCTTGGCGAACAGGTCCTTCTTGTTCATGGCGCTGAAGTAGCGGGCCAGGCACACGTTCTTCTGCATCTTGAGCGCGTCGGAGACGATGGCCACGTACTCGCGCTCGCTCAGGCTCTTGCCGGTCTCGAGGCCTCGCACGGGGGGGAAGTGGGCCTGCAGCGAGGCGATGTCCACCCCAAAGTGGTCGTTCTCCTTGGTGTCCTGGAAGGCCGGGTCGCACAGGAAGTAGTCGTCCGGCACGCACTGGTCGTAGAAGCCCAGGACCAGAGTGTTGGGCTTCATCCCGCCTGGTGGAGAAGGCAAGAGGGCACCTGGTTAGTGGACCAACAAGAAGCCAACACACCCCAACAAGAAGCCAACACACCCCAAGAGGAAGTCTCAAGGGCCTGAGCCAGCACCGCCATTCAAGAGACAATAGGCAATTGGGGCAGGAGTAGGATCAAAACCCGTAGTCAGGATCAAACTCTGGTCTCTGGTGCTGTGAGGCAGCAACTACCGCTGCGCCACTAATTCTTTCCCTACAATTGGTGGGGTTGTAAGTTGGAGAACATAGATCAGTGCGGCACAAGAACAGGCCCTTCAAAAGACAATTGGTGCAGGAGTCGGCCATTCGGCCGTTCGAGCCAGCACCGACCGCCATTCAATGTGATCATGGCTGATCATCCCCAATCAGTTCCCCGTTCCTGCCTTCTCCCCATATCCCCTGACTCCGCTATCTTTAAGAGCCCTATCTAGCTCTCTCTTGACAGCATCCAGAGAACCTGCCTCCACCGCCCTCTGACGCAGAGAATTCCACAGACCCACCACTCTCTGTGAGAAAAAGTGTTTCCTCGTCTCCGTTCTAAATGGCTTACTCCTTATTCTTAAACTGTGGCCCCGGGTTCTGGACTTCCCCAACACCGCGAACATGTTTCCTGCCTCTAGCGTGTCCAAACCCTTACCAATCTTATGTGTATATATTTATATAATGATATATGGACACACTGATCTGTTTTGTAGTCAATGCCTTCTATGTTCTGTTGTGCTGAAGCAAAGCAAGAATTTCATTGTCCTATGACGCATGACAATAAACTCACTTGAACTTGTTTCAAGAGTAAAGAGGTTCTTCTGCAGTTGTATAGGGCTCTGGTAAGACCACATCTGGAATATTGTGTACAGTTTTGGTCTCCTAATTTGAGGAAGGACATCCTTGTGATTTAGGCAGTGCAGCGTAGGTTCACGAGATTGATCCCTGGGATGGCGGGACTGTCATATGAGGAAAGATTGAAAAGACTAGGCTTGTATTCACTGGAGTTTAGAAGGATGAAGGGGCAGATCTTATAGAAACATATACAATTATAAAAAGAACTGGACAAGCTGCAGGAAAAATGTTCCCAATGTTGGGCGAGTCCAGAACCAGGATATTATTCTTTCCCACACACTATTTATATTCACATCTCAGCAGGGAGGTCCTACTGCAGTTGTACAGGGTCTTGGTGAGACCACACCTGGAGTATTGCGTACAGTTTTGGTCTCCTAATCTGAGAAAATACATTCTTGCCATAGAGGGAGTACAGAGAAGGTTCACCAGACTGATTCCTGGGATGTCAGGACTTTCATATGAAGAAAGACTGGATAGACTCGGCTTGTACTCGCTAGAATTTAGAAGATTGAGTGGGGGTTCTTATAGAAACGTACAAAATTCTTAAGGGGTTGGACAGGCTAGATGCAGGAAGATTATTCCCGATGTTGGGGAAGTCCAGAACAAGGGGTCACACAGTTTAAGGATAAGGAGGAAGTCTTTTAGGACCAAGATGAGAAAAAAAAAATTCTGGAATCTCTGGAATTCTCTGCCACAGAAGGTAGTTGAGGACAGTTCATTGGCTATATTTAAGAGGGAGTTAGATGTGGCCCTTGTGGCTAAAGGGATCAGGGGGTATGGAGAGAAGGCAGGTACGGGATACTGAGTTGGATGATCAGCCATGATCACATTGAATGGCGGTGCAGGCTCAAAGGGCCGAATGGCCAACTCCTGCACCTATTGTCTATGTGTTTATGTTTCTATCTCCATGAGGTCTCCCTTCAGTTCTAAAGATAACTCCAGTCCATGTAATCTCAGCAATATAGAAAGTGCGATCAGTAATATTGGGGCTGCTATCCAGGTGACCTGCAGACTGCTCATCCTCACCAAGTCCAGTGATGCGCAGGAGATGTTGGACACCTTGGCGCACCGAGGGAGACAAGGTCAGATCCACGAAGGCCTTGACGTTCAACTTGTCCACTAGGCTGAGCCAGAAGTTGTACTGCGGGTGGATGGGGTCCGACGGCAGGGTATCTGAAAGAGAGAGTCGGACGCTGCATCAGCTCGGCGGGAAACCGCGGAGAATTGCCGGACGCAGCCCAGACCGTCGCACGCGCCAACCTCATTGACTCCGTTTACATCTCGCTCAGGGCCCCAAGGCCAGCAGCACAAACAAGGACCAGTCGCACCCTTCGCGGACAACCCCTCCTCTCCCCTCTCCCATCGGGCAAAAGTGGGAAAAGGCACAACTCCAGATTCAAGTCAAGTCAAGTCACATTTATTTATATAGCACATTTAAAAAACAACTCGTTGGCCAAAGTGCTTTACATTTGTTATAAGAATAGCATAAACAAAACAAACTACATACATATATACATGTAGCCCTCACTCAGAGGACGTCAGGAAAGGCTTGGGAGTATAGATAAGTTTTTAGTCTTGACTTAAAAGAGTCGATGGAGGCGGCAGTACTGATGGGAAGGGGGATGCTGTTCCACAGTCTAGGGGCTGCAACCGCAAAGGCGCGGTCGCCCCTGAGCTTATGCCTAGACCGTGGGACAGGGACAGTTTCTTAAGAGGAATAGGATCAGTTCAATAGGAATCTTTTAAACACAGAGTTGTGAGTCTGTGGAATTCTCTGCCTCAGAGGGCGGTGGAGGCCGGTTCTCTGGATACTTTCAAGAGAGAGCTAGATAGGGCTCTTAAAGATAGCGGAGTCAGGGGATATGGGGAGAAGGCAGGAACGGGGTACTGATTGGGGATGATCAGCCACCTGATCACATTGAATGGCGGTGCTGGCTCGAAGGGCTGAATGGCCTACTCCTGCACCTATTGCCTATTGAAGGGCAGGTGAACCTCTGCCTCACCTGTGTGTATGGAATGAGCTGCCAGAAGAGGTGGTTGAGGCTGGGACTATCCCAATGTTTAACAGACAGTTAGACAGGATAGGTTGGAGGGATATGGACCAAACGCGGGCAGGTGGGACTAGTGTAGCTGGGACATGTTGGCCGGTGTGGGCAAGGTGGGCCAAAGGGCCTGTTTCCACGCTGTATCACTCTCTGACTCCTGTAGACACACCTAGTCGGTACCAGGGACAGGCAGTTCTTATCGGTGTTATTTATAGCAGTTTGGACTTCCTATTGAGTCGGGGAAAGACCCGGGCTCCCCGCCGTTGCCCCACCTGCCCCCACAACAGGCAGCCCACTCACCGAGGTCTCCGATCTCCACGTGACCCAGGACAAAGAGGCCCCCTTTCTTCAAGTCGTTGATGAAGGTGATGAGCTGGGCGCTGGTGCGTGGGTTGGCCACCATCAGAAGGATCTGGGGCCTCCAGAACTTGACGTGCTCCTTGCGGACGTCCAGCAGCAACAGGTACTTCCTCACCTGGAACAGAGGGAGCCAGAGTCAATCGCCGCCACCTCCAACAAGTCCTTCCAGGTGAGGCAGAGGTTCACCTGCCCTTCAATAGACAATTCGAGCCCATTCAATGTG
>JAXLNO010001294.1:70000-85373 GCA_038087875.1 Malacoraja senta
TCACCAACTTCTACAGATGCACCGCAGACAGCATTATACCGGGACGCATCCCAGCGCGGTTTGGAAACGGCTCCGTCCAAGACTGCAAGAAATTGCAGAGAATTGCGGACGCAGCCCAGACCGTCGCACAAACCCAACCTCCCTTCCACCGACTCCATCTACACCTCACGCTGCCTCGGCAAGGCCAGCAGCATCATCACGGACCAGTCTCACCCCCGGCCACTCCCTCTTCTCCCCTCTCCCATCGGGCAAGAGGTACAGAAGTGTGAAAACGCACGCACGCACACAAACGCACACACCTCCAGATTCGGGGACAGTTTCTCCCCGGCTGTTATCAGGCAACTGAACCATCCTACCACAACCAGAGAGCGGTCCTGAACTACTATCTACCTCATTGGTGACCCTCGGACTATCCTTGATCGGACTTTACCTTGCACTAAACGTTATTCCCTTTATCCTGTATCTGTACACTGTGGACGGCTCGATTGTAATCATGTATTATCTTTCCGCTGACTGGTTAGCACGCAACAAAAGCTTTTCACTGTACCTCGAGACAATAAACAAAATTGGTAATGAAAAAACTCAGCCATGGCAGAGCGCGTTGAAGTGAGTGAATGCTTTCCTCCTACTCTGGTCCCCTATTGCAATAGCTCTTAGGGCTAACGGAATCAAGGGATATGGGGAGAAAGCAGGAACGGGGTTACTGATTTTGGAGGATCAGCCATGATCATATTGAATGGCGGTGCTGGCTCGAAGGGCCGAAGAGGCCTACTCCTGCACCTATTGTCTATGTTTCTATGTTTAAGAAAGAACTGTTCCAGACACTCCGAGCCGCTGAGAGTGTTCTCCCGACTCTGGAGCTCCAACATCCGGGGAGAGGGCCTGTAACATCGGGCCGTCGCCGCGGCGACTGCAGAGGCCTCAAATAGGCCCGACCATGGGTGAACAAGAGGAAGAGGGCTGAACTTTGGTGCCTTCCCTCACAGTTTATACGTTTTATGTTCAATTCAATAATGTTGTGTTTCATATTTATTGGTGTGCTGCAAATGGCACCTCAAATTTCACTGCACCAATTGGTGGTATGTGACAATACATGTCCTTTGTCCTTTGAACTGCAGATGCTGGAAAAATCAAAAGTAGACAAAAATGCTGGAGAAACTCAGCGGGTGAGGCAGCATCTATGGAGCGAAGGAGACCCGAAACGTCACCTATTCCTTCGCTCCATAGATGCTGCCTCGCCCGCTGAGTTCCTCCAGCATTTTTGTCTACCTTCGATTTTTCCAGCATCAGCAGTTCTTTCATAAATACTACTTATTGAGCCACATCATAGTCAATAGTGCTGCACTTGAAAATAAAATGTCAATTTTATCCAGGCTGGTCTAAATACCTCCTGACCCACAGAACTGTAATCGATGCTTAAATATCCTCTGCTCAGGAGAGGTTTGAGATGGGGGATAAATGCTTTCATTTTCAACGCCACCCAGATGCTAAAAATAATTAATAAATTAGCAGGTTATTCAAAGATCAGGAAGCACAGAGTAAAGGGCCTGTCCCACTTACGCGACCTTTACAGGCGACTGCTGATAGGTCGCCGAAATTTTCGACATGTTGAGTTTCTCCAGCATTTTTGACTACCTTCTAAGTTTCTATGATGTTTTTAAGGCAGAGATAGATTCCCGATTAGTACGGGTGTCTGAGGTTATGGGGAGAAGGCAGGAGAATCAGATTCAGATTCAGATTCAACTGTATTGTCATTGTGCAGTGTACAGTACAGAGACAGCGAAATGCAGTTAGCATCTCCCTAGAAGAGCAACATAAATATGAGCAATAAATAAATCTATTTACGAGCATACAGTCATAGTTTTTTTTTTCCCTGGTGGGAGGAGTGTCCGGGGGGTGGGGGGGGGGGTGATTGGCAGTCACCGAGGTACAGTGTTGAGTAGTGTAACAGCCGCAGGGAAGAAGCTGTTCCTGGACCTGCTGGTCCGGCAACGGAGAGACCTGTAGCGCCTCCCGGATGGTAGGAGGGTAAACAGTCTGTGGTTGGGGTGAGAGCAGTCCTTGGCGATGCTGCGCGCCCTTCGCAGACATCGCCTGCTCTGGACAGACTCAATGGAGGGGAGTGAGGAACCGGTGATGCGTTGGGCAATTTTCACCACCCTCTGCAGTGCTTTCCGGTCGGAGACAGAGCAGTTGCCATACCATACTGTGATGCAGTTGGTAAGGATGCTCTCGATGGTGCAGCGGTAGAAGTTCACCAGAATCTGAGGAGACAGATGGACCTTCTTTAGTCTCCTCAGGAAGAAGAGACGCTGGTGAGCCTTCTTGATCAGAGTTGAGGTATTGTGGGTCCAAGAGAGGTCATCGGAGATGTTGACCCCCAGGAACCTAAAGCTGGAAACACGTTCCACCTCTGTCCCGTTAATGTGGATGGGGGTGTGCGTGCCGCCCCTAGACTTCCTGAAGTCTACAATGAGCTCCTTGGTCTTCTTGGAGTTAAGGGCCAGGTTGTTGTCAGCGCACCATGCTGCTAGGAGCTGGACCTCCTCCCTAGAGGCCGACTCATCGTTGTTGCTGATGAGGCCAATCACCGTTGTATCATCTGCATACTTGATGATGGTGTTAGAATGGGGTGAGGAGGGAGAGATAGATCAGCCGTGATTGAATGGCGGAGTGGACTCGATGGGCCGAATGGCCTAATTCTGCTCCTATTATTTATGAAACAAAAAAAAAACTCCAGGAGGAGCTCTTGCACTTCAGACTCACCTGAACCAAGAACCAGGTGTAGAGCACGGCCACCCAGGGGTTACCAGTCTTGGACGTTCTCTTGGCTGGGGACAGCAATACACCTATGTGGAAAGTAGGGCAGTTATTCAGCTTATCACAAGTTTCTTGGCCTCTTCCACTCGTAAGGTCATAATTGAGATAGGAGTAGAATTAAGCCATTCGGCCCATCAAGTCTACTCCGCCATTCAATCATGGCCGATCTCTCTCTCTCTCGCAACCCCATTCTCCTGCCTTCTCCCCATAACCCCCGACACCCGTACACTAATCAACAATCTATCTATCTCTGCCATGGGCGGTCACGGGTGGCGCAGCGGTAGAGTTGCTGCCTTACAGCGAATGCAGCGCCGGAGACCCAGGTTCGATCCCGACTGCGGGTGCTGTCTGTACGGAGTTTGCACGTTCTCCCCGTGACCTGCGTGGGTTTTCTCCGGAATCTCCAGTTTCCTCCCACACTCCAAAGACGTGCGGGTTTGTAGATTAATTAGCTTGGTATAAATGTAAAAATTGTCCCTACTGGGTGTAGGATGGTGTTAGTGTGCGGGGATCGCTGGTCGGCGCGGACCCGGTGGGCCGAAGGGCCTGTTTCCGCGCTGTATCTCTAAACTTAATATCCACTGACAGCCTCCGCAATGAATTCCACAGATTCACTGCCCTCTGACCAAAGTTTAGTTTTGTAAAAATGTATTATTGTAAATAATTGAATACATTTATTTTTGTAAAGAAAAGAAAATTCTTAAAGGATTTGAGAAAGGAAGTGAATGAAACTGCTGAGCAAACCTAAGGCAGCTACAGTTTAGTATGGAGAGTTGAAATATACCACTCACAAAAGGCCACGATCGATGGTAACATTTCTGCAAGTCATCCTAAACAAAGAGGCAATGATAACTGAATAGTGAAAGGTTTGGATCGAGTGGATGTGAGGAAGGATGTGCTGGCTCTGGAGAGGGTCCAGAGGAGGTTTACACAAGAACCATCCCAGGAACGAGTGGGTGAACATATGATGGGCCTGTACTCGCTGGAGTTTCAAAGAATGAGGGGGGACCTCATTGAAACGTTATCGAATAGTGAAAGGCGCGGACAGAGTAGATGTGGAGCGGATGTTTCTACTCGTGGGAGAGTCTAGGACTAAAGATCACAGCCTCAGAATTAAAGGACGTTCCTTTAGAAAGGAGATGAAGAGGAATTTCTTTAGCCAGAGGGTGGTGAATCTGCGGAATTCATTGCCACAGACGGCGGTGGAGGCCAAGTCAGTGGATATTTTAAGGCAGAGATAGATAGATTCTTGATTCTCACGGGTGTCAGGGGCTATGGGGAGAAGGCGGGAGACTGGAGTTAGGAGGGAGAGATAGATCAGCCACGATTGAATGGCGGAGTGGACTTGATGGGCTGAAAAGCCTAAAGGGCCTGTCCCACTTGGCAATTTTTTTCGGCAACTGCCGGCGTCATATCAGTGTCGCCAAAAGATTTTGAACATTTCAAAATCCAGCGGCGACAAAAAAAATGTCGCGACACTTGAAAAAATACCGCACGTCAATACGTCATCGCGCCGAGTATTTTTCGGTGGCCCGATACATCAGTCAACGATGCCGGCAGTCGCCGAAAAAAAATCGCCAAGTGGGACAGGTCCTTAATTCTGCTCCTGACACTTACGAACATGCCTTTGCGCGAATTGAGACTTCATGGACAGAGAGTTGGCTCACCAAACAGGTCGTCCCAGGCCAGGGCGTGTAAGATCCGCGACGCTCCAATCAGAGTGCTCATGGAAGCGGAGAGGGAAGCCCCGTACACCCCGATGGCCACGAACGGCGGCCAGATATTGATCTGCCGGAAGAAGCCGTAGTCTTCTTGGAGAAGCACCCTGGACAGAGACGGAATTTTCTCAAACACGTTTCAGGATGCTCGGATGAAAAGTCATAGAGCGTGCAAACGGGCAGCACTAGCATAGAAACATAGAACATAGGAACATAGATGCAGGAGTAGGCCATCCGGCCCTTCGAGCCAGCACCGCCATTCAAGATGATCATGGCTGATCTTCCAAAATCAATACTCCGTTCCTGCTTTTTCCCCCCATATCCCTTGATTCCTTTAGCCCGAAGAACTAATCAAGGGCCTGTCCCACTTGGTGATTTTTTTTCGAAGACTGCCGGCGTCATATCAGTGTCGCCAAAAGATTTAGAACATTTCAAAATCCAGTGGCGACAAAAAAAAAAAGTTGTGACACTTTGAAAAAATACCGCTCGTCGTACGTCATCACGCCGCGTCATGCTGCGTCAATACGTCATCACGCCGCGTCATGCTGCGTCAATACGTCATCACGCCGCGTCATGCTGCGTCAATACGTCATCACGCCGCGTCATGCTGCGTCAATACGTCATCACGCCGCGTATTTTTCGGTGACCTGAAACGTCAGTCAATGATGCCGGCAGTCGCTGAAAAAAATTGCCAAGTGGGACAGGTCCTTAACTCTCTCAGCGAATTGGCCCCCACTGCCTTCTGTGGCAGAGAATTCCATAAATGTCCTGCTCTCTGGGTGAAAAGGTTTTTGAACCTTTATCTGTACACTAGTAATCACGTGTATCATTCTCGCTGACTGGATAGCATAGACAATAGACAATAGGTACAGGAGTAGGCCATTCGGCCCTTCGAGCCAGCACCGCCATTCAATGTGATCATGGCTGATCATCCCCAATCAGTACCCCGTTCCTGCCTTCTCCCCATATCCCCTGACTCCGCTATCTTTAAGAGCCCTATCTAGCTCTCTCTTGAAAGTATCCAGAGAACCGGCCTCCACCGCCCTCCGAGGCAGAGAATTCCACAGACTCACACACACTCTCACAAGAAAAAGCTTGTTCCCTGCACCTCGGGTACATGCAACAATAATCTGGAGGTACGAGTTTTCAAACTTCTGAACCTCTTGTCCGGAGGGAGAGGAGAGGAGAGAGAGTGCTTGGGGTTCGCCTCTTCTCATTCCTGGCCACCTCCCCACCCCCACCTCACAAGCCCAAAAAACGCTCCTCAAAATGGCAGCACGCCTTACCTGTCGCAGGTGAAGCTGACCATGAGGAAGAGGAGCAGGTACACCAGCAAGGTGTATATCACCGCAATGATGGTCCCTTTGGGAATGGCATAGCTCGGATTCTTCAGATCGCCTGCGAAACAGAAAACCAAGAAGTCGCCCAAAGGCCAGAGATACAGCGACCCAGTAGACGATAGCCAATAGGTGCAGGAGTAGGCCATTCAGCCCTTCGAGCCAGCACAACCATCCACTGCGATCATGGCTGATCATCCACAATCAGTACCCCGTTCCCAATCAGTACCTTCTCCCCATATCCCCTGACTCCGCTCTCTTTAAGAGATCTATCCAACTCTCTCTTGAAAAAGCATCCAGAGAATTGGCCTCCACCGCCCTCCGAGGCAGAGAATTCCACAGATTCACAACTCTCTGGGTGAAAAAGTGTTTCCTCGTCTCCGTTCTAAATGGCCGACCCTTTATTCTTAAACTGTGTGTGTGTGGCCCCTGGTTCTGGACCAAGTCGTATGTTGATAGAATGGGCGGAAAAGGGCGGGAGAATGGGCTTGAGAGGGAACGGTAGATCAGCCACGATAGAATGGCAGAGAGGCGTAGCTGTGGAGTTGCCGCCTCACAGCGCCAGAGAGCCCGGGTTCAGCCCCTATTATAGGTGCTGTCTGTGCGGAGTTTGCACGTTCACCCCGTGACCTGCGTGGGTTTTCTCCGGGTGCTCCTGTTTTCTCCCACACTCCAAAGACGTGCAGATTTGTAGGTTTATTGGCATTGGTTAAAAATTGTAAATTGTCCCTAGTGCGTGCGGGATGGTGTTAATGTGTGGGGATCGCTGGTCGGCACGGATTCGGAGGGCCGAAGGGCCTGTTTACTCGCTGTATCTCTAAACTAAACACTAAACTAGGGCAGTGTTTCTGTCCAAATCTGAATCTAAAGACGACTCGATGGGTTGAATGGCCTAATTCTGCTCCTTTCATTCCCGCCATCGCGGGAATTTCATTCCCAGGCTAATTCCTGGGATGGCGGGACTGACATATGATGAAAGAATGGGTCGACTGGGCTTGTATTTACTGGAATTTAGACGGATGAGAGGGGATCTTATAGAAACATATAGAAATTCTTAAAGGATTGGACAGGCCAGACGCAGGAAAAATGTTCCCGATGTTGGGGGGAGTCCAGAACCAGGGGTCACACAGTTTAAGAATAAGGGGTCGGCCATTTTAGGACTGAGATGAGGAAAAACGTTTTCACCCAGAGGGTTGTGAATCTGTGGAATTCTCTGCCACAGAAGGCAGTGGAGGCCGATTCACTGGATGTTTTCAGGAGAGAGATAGATTTAGCTCTTAGGGCTAACGGAATCAAGGGATATGGGGAGAAGGCAGGAACGGGGTACTGATTGTGGATGATCAGCCGTGATCATATTGAATGGCAGTGCTGGCTCGAAGGGCCGAATGGCCTGCTCCTGCACCTATTTTCTATGTTACTATGGCAGCACGGCGGTAGAGTTGCTGCCTTACAGCGCCGGATTCGATCCCGACTACGGGCGCTGTCTGTGCAGAGTTTGCACGTGTTCTCCCCGTGACCTGCGTGGGTTTTCTCCGAGATCTTCGGTTTCCTCCCGCGCTCTAAAGACGTGCGGGTTTGTAGGTTAATTGGCTCGATGTGTGTGTGTAAATTGTCCCTAGTGCGTGCAGGATGGCGTTAATGTGCGGGGATCGCTGGTCGGCGTGGACTCGGTGGGCCGAAGGGCCTGTTTACGCGCTGTATCTCTAAGCTAAAAACGAAACTAGGGCATGTTTCTGTCCATATCTAAACCTAAAAAAGTAGACTCGATGGGTTGAATGGCCTACTTCTGCTCCTTTCGTTCCTGCTATTGAGGGAGTGCAGCGCAGGTTCACCAGGTTAATTCCCGGGATGGCGGGACCGACATATTATGAATGAATGGATCGACTGGGCTTGTATTCACTGGAATTTAAAAGCGGACTCGGTGGGCCGAAGGGCCTGTTTCCATGAGGTATCCCTAAACGAAAAGTAAACTATGGCTCAATGGGCCTGTCCCACTTGGCGTTTTTTTTCGGTGACTGCTGGCGTCCTATCGTGTCAAAAAAATGTTGCGACACTTGAAAAAAAAGGTCAAACGTCATCACATTTTTCGGTGACCTGATGCCGGCAGTCGCCGAAAAAAAAACGCCAAGTGGGACAGGCTCTTTATGAAGCTGGGCCATTGCACTTTGAGCCAGGTGGGAGAGCAATGGAAGTTGAGCGACTCAACTATACACAGTCGCTCAACTGAAGGCCCGAAACGTCGCCTATTTCCTTTGCTCCATAGATGCTGCCTCACACGCTGACTTTCTCCAGCACTTTTGTCTACCACAGACAGTCTACAGTTCAGCCTACCAGCCGTCACATACAACAAATAATCCTCCGACATTTTCGCCACCTCCAACGGGATCCCACCACTGGCCACATCTTCCCATCTCCTCCCCTGTCTGCTTTCCGCAGAGACCGCTCCCTCCGTAACTCCCTGGTCAATTCGTCCCTTCCCGCCCAAACCACCCCCTCCCCGGGTACTTTCCCCTGCAACCGCAGGAAATGCTACACTTGTCGCTTTACCTCCCCCCTCGACTCCATCCAAGGACCGTGGCAGTCTTTCCAGGTGAGGCAAAGAGGTTCACCTGCACCTCCTCCAACCTCATCTATTGCATCCGCTGCTCTAGGTGTCAACTGCTCTACATCGGTGAGACCCAGCACAGGTTTGGCGATCGCTTCGCCCAACACCTCCGCTCGGTCCGCAATAACCAACCTGATCTCCCGGTGGCTCAGCACTTCAACTCCCCCTCCCATTTCCGATCCGACCTTTCTGTCCTGGGCCTCCTCCATGGCCAGAGTGAGTCCCACCGCAAATTGGAGGAGCAGCACCTCATAAGTCGCTTGGGCAGTTTGCACCCCAGCGGTATGAACATTGACTTCCCCAATTTCAGGTAGTCCTTGCTTTCTCCTCCCCTTCTCTGCTCTCCCTCAGCCCACTGGCTCCGCCACTTCCTTTCTTCTTCCCCCCCACCCCCACATCAGTCTGAAGAAGGGACTCGACCCCGAAACGTGGCCTATTTCCTTCGCTCCGTAGATGCTGCCTCACCCGCTGAGTTTCTCCAGCATTTTTGTCTGTCTTCGAACTATAGAGAAGAGGTGGTTGGTTACCTGACATGTTGGATCCGGCCATGATGCCGGTGCAGCCGTTAAACATCACCGCAAACACCGTGGCAAAGGTCATGACGGAGCCCGTGGTGTAATCCACGGAATAATCGTCTGCAAGGCAAAACAAACATTGGTCTAACGGGCCTGTCCCACTTGGCCGCCATTTGCGCCTCGTTTACGTGTAATTTGAGGAAGGACATTCTTGCTATTGAGGGAGTGCAGCGTAGGTTCACCAGGTTAATTCCCGGGATGGCGGGACTGTCACATGCTGAGAGAATGGAGCGGCTGGGCTTGTACATTCTGGAGTTTAGAAGGATGAGAGGCGATCTTATTGAAACATATAAGATTATTAAGGGTTTGGAAATACTAGAGGCAGGAAACATGTTCCCGATGTTGGGGGAGTCCAGAACCAGCGGCCACACAGTTTAAGAATAAGGAGTAAGCCATTTAGAACAGAGACGAGGAAACACTTTTTCTCACAGAGAGTTGTGAGTCTGTGGAATTCTCTGCCTCAGAGGGCGGTGGTGGCAGGTTCTCTGGATACTTTCAAGAGAGAGCTAGATAGGGCTCTTAAAAATAGCGGAGTCAGGGGATATGGGGAGAAGGCAGGAACGGGGTACTGATTGGGGATGATCAGCCATGATCACATTGAATGGCGGTGCTGGCTCGAAGGGCCGAATGGCCTACTCCTGCACCTATTGTCTATTGTCTATATGTAAAATAGGTCGCTGTGTCGTGATGCGCAACGCCGCGCGCAAATCACGCGTCGGCACAGCCGTCTGGTGCACGTGACGACATTAGAATACCCTGCAGCGCGCGGCAGGACGTTGTCGCACGGTGACGTAACCATGCATCATCATGCAATACACGTGAGACGTCGGGACACCAGCGTACAACGCCAATGCGTCAGCGGGCGTGCCCAATGCGTTAGCGTGCGTACGCGATAACTCACGCAGGCGGCACGCGAGGATTTAGTTCCTGCCCTAAATCCTGGAGCGCCACGCGATACCGTGCGCCACCGCATACGATTCCACACCTCACCGTGCGCAACGCACGCTCACCCCACGCATCGACCTAATTTACATATACCGCATAAATGAGGCGCAAATGGCGGCCAAGTGGGACAGGCCCTTAAGGGGTCGGCGACCGTGTTCTGGGGCAGGACCCACGTCCGTGAGCGGATGAGCGGGCCGCGTCTATCGCCATCGCGTGACACTTGGTGTTGTTCCTCGCGTTAGTTTTTCACGCGCTTTTCAATTCGTTTTCTGCAGTTCCCAGGTCAGCTGGCCTGCCCCGGGAAAGGTTGAAAAGACTAGGCTTGTATTCACTGGAGTTTAGAAGGATGAGGGGATATCTTATAGAAACATATAAAATTATAAAAGGACTGGACAAGCTAGATGCAGGAAAAAGTTTCCCAATGTTGGGCGAGTCCAGAACCAGGGGCCACACAGTCTTAGAATAAAGGGGAGGTCATTTAAGACTGAGGTGAGAAAAAAACGTTTTCACCCAGAGAGTTGTGAATTTGTGGAATTCCCTGCCACAGAGGGCAGTGGAGGCCAAGTCACTGGATGGATTTAAGAGAGAGTTAGATAAAGCTCTAGGGGCTGGTGGAGTCAAGGGATATGGGGAGAAGGCAGGCACGGGTTATTGATTGGGGACGATCAGCCATGATCACAATGAATGGCGGTGCTGGCTTGAAGGGCCGAATGGTCTCCTCCTGCACCTATTTTCTATGTTTCTATGACTAGCTGTAGCGGCAAGGTTCGGCTCGCGAATCCCAGGACTGGCTCAGGACTGCCGTGTTCGTGAACTAGGGCCCAGATCACGAACACGACCAACACTACCGCTGCGCCACCTCTGGAGATCACAGGCCCCGGACCTGGAGACGCTTCCACACTCACCCATGAAGTTGCGCTGCAGCGTGGCCAGCTTGAAGCCCGTGTAGTTGGTGAGGATGACCTGGCTGGCGTTGCCCGACTGCTTGACGATCCAGATGGTCTTGGGGCTGACGGCGAAGAAGCTGACGAAGATGGTGATGAGGACCACGTGGACCATGAGGAAGATGAGGAAGCTGGTCTTGGCGTAGATCTGGGCTCCGACCAGGCAAACCAGCAGGCAGAGCAGCAGGATGCTGGAGGCGTACAGGACATCGTAGAGGTAGCTCTGTGGGAGCACGTGGACGCCTCTGTGTCCCGTTTCTGCTCACAAGGGGAAAGCAGAGAGAACAATAACTCATTTGTTGGAGGAGGAAGAGGCCATAGACAAAGGAGTAGGCAATTCAGCCCTTCGAGCCAGCACCGCCATTCAATGTTGTCATGGCTGATCATCCCCAATCAGTACCCCGTTCCTGCCTTCCCCCCATATCCCCTGACTCCGCTATCTTTTAAGAGCCCTATCTAGCTCTCTCTTGAAAGCATCCAGAGAACCGACCTCTGAGGCAGAGAATTCCACAGACATTTAGCACCTCAACAAGGTCATAGTTTAAGTAACTCAGCGGGTCAGGCAACAGGTGTCGGAAGGAACTGCAGATGCCGGTTTAAATCAAAGGGAGACACCAAATGCTGGAGTAACTCAGCGGGACAGGCAGCATCTGTGGAGAGAAGGAATGGGTGACGATTCTGGTCGAGACCCTTCTTCAGACTGAGAGTCAGGGGAGTGGGAGGTAAGTTAAGGAAGTGTATAGGTAAGGAAGCGCAAGGTGTGAAAACTGGACAAAGGGAATGGAGATCCAGAAACATGTAGAATAGTTGGGAGAAGGTAATCAAAAAAAGCATTACAAAGATAACATGCTTAAGAAGGAACTGCAGATGCTGGAAAAATCAAAGGTAGACAAAAATGCTGGAGAAACTCAGCTGGTGAGGCTGCATCTATGGAGCGAAGGAAAAATTGACAGTTCGGGTCGAGTCCCTTCTTCAGACTTATGTCTCGACCCGAAACGTCACCTATTCCTTCGCTCCATAGATGCTGCCTCACCCGCTGAGTTTCTCCAGCATTGTTGTCTACCTTCAGAGATGAAATGTGGTCGGAGACGGTAAGACTGGTCGGAGAAGGGGGTGAGGATGGAGAGAGAGGGAAAGCAAGGGCTACTTGAAGTTAGAGAATTCAATGTTCATACCGCTGGGGTGTAAACTACCCAAGCGAAAAATGAGGGTGCTCAGACTGGAGAAATCCAATGAGTGCCATTTGATACCAAATTATCACATCCATTTAGTTTAGAGATAGTGCGAAAACAAGCCCGCTATTATTAATCCCCATTTACTTAGTTTAGAGATACAGGGTGGAAACAGGCCCTTCGACCCACTGAGTCCACGCCAATCAGCGATCACCCCCTACCCTAGTTCTACCCTACACACTAGGGACAATTTACAGAAGCCAAATAACGTCTGAAAACATTCACGTCTATGGAACGTGGGAGCACGTTGGTTCCCGATGTTGGGGGAGTCCAGAACCAGGGGCCACACACAGTTTGAGAATAAGGGGTCGGCCATTTAGAACGGAGACGAGGAAACACTTTTTCTCACCGAGAGTGGTGAGTCTGTGGAATTCTCTGCCTCAGAGGGCGGTGGAGGCCGGTTCTCTGGAAACCTTTAAGAGAGAGATAGATAGGGCTCTTAAGATAGCGGAGTCAGGGGAAATGGGGAGAAGGCAGGAATGGGGTACTGATTGGGATGATCAGCCGTGATCACATTGAATGGCGGTGCTGGCTCGAAGGGCCGAATGGCCTACTCCTGCACCTATTGTCTATAGTGGACGGGCAGTCTTGATCCCAGCTGACCCCGTCTCACTTCTCACATTCGCTTCAGGTTGCACAGCGGTCGAGCAGCTTCCGCGCAGCACCAGAGACCCAGGGTTGTACGTTCTCCCCGAGCCCACATGGATTTTCTCCAGGTGCTCCAGTTTAGACAATAGACAATAGGTGCAGGAGTCGGTCATTCGGCCCTTCGAGCCAGCACCGCCATTCAATGTGATCATGGCTGATCATCCCCAATCAGTACCCCGTTCCTGCCTTCTCCCCATATCCCCTGACTCCGCTATCTTTAAGAGCCCCATCTAGCTCTCTCTTGAAAGCATCCAGAGAACCGGCCTCCACCGCCCTCTGAGGCAGAGAATTCCACAGACTCACAACTCTCTGTGAGAAAAAGTGTTTCCTCATCTCCGTTCTAAATGGCCGACCCCTTATTCTTAAACTGTGTGTGGCCCCTGGTTCTGGACTCCCCCAACATCGGGAACCAACATGTTCCCACATTCCAAAGACGTGCAGGTTTGTAGGTTAATTGGCTTCTGTAAATTGCCCCTAGTGAGAAAAAGTGTTTCCACGTCTCCGTTCTAAATGGCTCACCCCTTATTCTTAAACTGTGGCCCCTGGCATGGACAAGAGAGAGCTAGATAGGGCTCTTAAAGATAGCGGAGTCAGGGGATATGGGGAGAAGGCAGGAACAGGGTACTGATTGGGGATGATCGGCCATGATCACATTGAATGGCGGTGATGGCTCGAAGGGCCGAATGGCCTACTCCTGCACCTATTGTCTATTGGTCCTATTTTCCTCACGTTCAAACAGCGGGCCACGAGCATCTTTCCGCGCTACAGGAGCAGACTCACCTGCATTATGCAGCTCTCCGAACACATCCAGGACCGCTTCCACCAATCCCAGGATATAAACGGCACAGGAGCAGACGTTGGCGAGGAAGAACATCAGCCCGATGCTCCCGCCGAACTCTGGGCCTAACGTCCGGCTAATCATAACTGGGAAAGTCGAGCGTTAAGGAAAACAAGAGCGGAAACCGACCAACCAACGACGCGGAGGGTAGACACAAAATGGTGGAGTAAAGGGCCTGTCCCACTTGGCGATTTTTTCGGCGACTGCCGGCGACATATTAGGGTCGCCAAAAGATTTTGAACATTTCAAAATCCAGCGGCGGCAAAGAAAATGTTGCGGCACTTGAAAAAATCGGCGCGCGTCAATAGTTAGCTGTAATCTACTAAGGCCGCATCCAAGAAAATTCAATTCGATATAGGATTATTTAGTTGAATACGTCATCACGCCGCGTCAGCCGTCACCACCGAGTCACACGTCGTCACGCCCCGTTTTTTTCGGTGACCCCGATACGCCAGTCAATGACGCCGGAAAAATAAAATCGCCAAGTGGGACAGGCCCTTAATTCAGCGGGTACGCCAGTTGCACTTGCCCGCGTTTGGCCCGCTTCCCTCAAAACAGTTCTTACCGACTTAACGAGAGATTGAGAAGGTGAATGGTGACAGCGTTGCCTCAAGCCTCTGGAGCCTTAACCCTAGAGCAGGGGTGGGGAACCTTTTCATGTTGGAAGGCCGCATTAAGTTAGCTGTAATCTAACAAGGCCGCATCCAAGAAAATTCAATTAGTTATAGGATTATTTAGTTGAATCTTCTTTTTACTCTTTGGTATATAAAATATGTTCATTTTAAGATTAAAATAAAAATAATGAGACAAACAAAAACATATTAATAAAATAAAAGGATTTGTTCTACAAAATTTGGATTCATTCAAAAGGCCGCACTTAATGGCCTGGAAGGTCGCATGCAGCCTTACTTTCACGACCGAATCCTCGCCCTTTTTTACTCGTGGACATTTTTCATCAGGCTAGAAAAAACGCCCGACCTACTTGATGCCACGAGTACCTACGACTAGCATCACGGCCTGCTACGACCTACCTACAACCTCGTGACGGCCATGCTGCGAGTATGAGTCAAGGGCAAACTCGGCAGAGGTCGTGAAAGTGGGACCGGCCCTTAAAGGCCGTAGGTTCCCGTGGTCTAGATGGAACAGTATAGCGTGCAGCAAGCAACTGGTCTGGTCGAGTCGGGACGGAGTGGGCTGTGGACCCCCAACGGGACCAAAAACAAAACCTGCCAAAGGGCGGATGAGCTCCTAGCGAGCCAACGGCCATCCACACTTCAGTAGAAGTTGCGATCACCATCGTGTACGGCATTGTAAGGAACGATGATAAACATGAAATCTCCTCGCTTCTCAAAATGTTCCCGATGTTGGGGGGAGTCCAGAACCAGGGACCACACACAGTTTAAGAATAAGGGGCAAGCCATTTAGAACGGAGACGAGGAAACACTTTTTCACACAGAGAGGTTGTGAGTCTGTGGAATTCTCTGCCTCAGAGGGCGGTGGAGGCCGGTTCTCTGGATGCTTTCAAGAGAGAGCTAGATAGGGCTCTTAAAGATAGCGGAGTCAAGGGGATATGGGGAGAAGGCAGGAACGGGGTACTGATTGGAGATGATCAGCCATGATCACATTGAATGGTGGTGCTGGCTCGAAGGGCCGAATGGCCTATTACTGCCTAACCTTATTGACTAGAAGAGAAGTTGTTAATTTTTTAAGA
>JAXLNO010001294.1:85573-98073 GCA_038087875.1 Malacoraja senta
CCACAATTTTTGGTCGCACACGTGACTGAGAATGGCCCATTGTATAATCAGGTGAGGTTTCGGGTCGAGACTCTTCTTCAGAAGAAGGGGCCTCGACCCGAAACGTCGCCTATTTCCTTCGCTCCATAGATGCTGCCTCACCCGCCGAGTTCCTCCAGCATTTTTGTTCACCTTCGATTTGTCCACCATCTGCATCTCTCTCGACTTACAGTGCCTGCTACAGGTGCACCTGGAGAGCATGCCGATCGGTTGCATCGTGGCTTGGTTCGGCAAACAGAGCGCCCAGGAGCGGAAAAGGCTGCAGAAAGTTGTAACCACTGCCCAGTCCATCACCGGCTCTGACCTCCCCACCGTCGAGGGGATCTATCGCAGTCGCTGCCTCAAAAAGGCTGGCAGCATCATCAAGGACCCAACACCATCCTGGCCACTCACCCGTCTCCGCTGCCATCGGGTAGAAGGTACAGGAGCCTGAAATCTGCAACATCCAGGTTCAGGAACAGCTGCTTCCCCACAGCCATCAGGCTGTTAAACTCGCCATCAAACAAACTCGGAACAATAACAGCCTATTGCACTTTATCTGTTTATTTATTGTGTATATATATGGTCTATGGTCTATAGACACACTGAACCTTTATCTCCTGTTCTGTATTATGTTTACATATTCTGCTGTGCTGCAGCAAGTAAGAATTTCATTGTCCTATCTGGGACACATGACAATAAAACTCTCTTGACTCTCTCTTGAATTATCAGTGTTACTGCACCCATGCCATTACATAAATAGGGCCCAACCCTCTTTATAGGAGGTTGTAAAGATATTATTTTGCTTGTACGTGGCAGCAGTTCTCAAGGCCACGGGTGCATAACGTCCTTAGAAGACAAGGCTCTGTTGAGAAGAGTCCAGTCAAAAGTGTTTTATTCTCCCATCTACTCTGTGGATTGTCACCTTGTGGTGGTGGAGAAGCTTGTGTGGACCTGAGATCCTGAGGTCTGGAGCTCTGCTCCTGGTAGGGCCACCCATGGCGGTAAGGTCGAGGGGGAGGTCTCTGACAAAGAGCCAATCCGACCAAGACCTCAACAGTGGAACAGGCGGAGGACGATAGCTGACCTTAGTGGAGCGTCACAACAGCTGGGAAGGCGGATGAAGGCTGCAGCAGAAAAGGGTCTCTGGTTGTCTTGGACTCCATGCCACTGGATCCTGAACCGGATCTGTCAAGGACCGTGGGGTGGCTATCTGTGCACCAGTCTCCCCACGTTAAACAGTCACACACAGGCGTCCTCCATGAGAGGACAGTCATACTCGTTCCGAGTGACCGCCGATGATGACTGCCCCATCTCCCAAAACAGAACACAAATCCTTGCATGTTGCAGAACAGGTAACTGAACCATCCTCCCAACAACCAAAGAGCGGTCTTGAGCTACTATCTATCTCATCACAGACCCTTGGGTACCTCCTCCCTTGACTCCATCCAAGGACCCAAGCAGTCTTTCCAGGTGAGGCAGAGGTTCACCTGCACCTCCTCCAACCTCATCTATTGCATCCGCTGCTCTAGGTGTCAGTTGATCTACATCGGTGAGACCAAGCGTAGGCTCGGCGATCGCTTCGCCCAACACCTCCGCTCGGTTCGCAGTAACCAACCCGATCTCCCGGTGGCTCAGCACTTCAACTCCCCCTCCCATTCCCGATCCGACGTCTCTGTCCTGGGCCTCCTCCATGGCCAGAGTGAGTCCCACCGTAAATTGGAGGAGCAGCACCTCATATTTCGTTTGGGCAGTTTACACCCCAGCGGTACGAACATTGACTTCTCCAATTTCAGGTAGTCCCTGCTTTCTCCCTCCTTCCCCTCCCCTTCCCAGCTCTCCCACAGCCCACTGTCTCCGCCTCTTCCTTTCTTCTTCCCGCCAACCCCCCCCCCCCCCTCCCCGCCCCCACATCAGTCTGAAGAAGGGTCTCGACCCGAAACATCACCTATTCCGTTTCTCCATAGTTGCTGCCTCACCCGCTGAGTTTCTCCAGCATTTTGGTCTACCTCGGTCGTTGATCGGACTTTACCTTGCACTAAACGTTATTCCCTTTATCATGCATCTGTATAATGTAGACCGCTCGATTGTAATCATGTATTGTCTTTCCACTGACTGGTTAGCACGCAACGAAAGCTGTTCACTGTACCTCACTACACGGGACAATAAACTGATCTTTGAACAATGTCCAGGGGCCACACAGTTTAAGAATAAGGGGTAAGCCAGTCAGAACGGAGACGAGGAAACACTTTTTCTCACCGAGAGTGGTGACTCTGTGGAATTCTCTGCCTCGGAGGGCGGTGGAGGCCGGTTCTCTGGATGCTTTCAAGAGAGAGCTAGATAGGGCTCTTAAAGATAGCGGAGTCAGGGGATATGGGGAGAAGGCAGGAACGGGGTACTGATTGGGGATGATCAGCCATCACATTGAATGGCGGTGCTGGCTTGAAGGGACGAATGGCCTACTCCTGCACCTATTGTCTATTGTCTATTGTAAACAGTACTCTGTGGCCGATAAACTATAAGCTCTGGAGAAACCAATTGAGGCATCTTTAGTTTAACTTATTGCCACGTGTACCGAGGTACAGTCAAAAGCTTTTTGTCGCTAACTACCCAGTCGGTAAAAAACGACATAACTACAATCAAGCCGTCGACAGTATACAGATACAGGATAAATAAAATAGCAGAAACATAGAAAATAGGTGCAGAAGGAGGCCATTCTGCCTTTCGAGCCAGCACCGCCATTCATTGTGATCATGGCTGATCGTCCCCAATCAATAACCCGTGCCTGCCTTCTCCCCCATATCCCTTGATTCCACTAGCCCCTAGAGCTCTATCTAACTCTCTCTTAAATCTATCCATTGATTTGGCCTCCACTGCCCTCAAATTCCACAAATTCACAACTCTCTGGGTGAAAACGTTTTTTCGGGTCACCTCAGTCTTAAATGGCCTCCCCTTTATTCTAAGACTGTGGCCCCTGGTTCTGGACTCGCCCAACATTGGGAACATTTTTCATGCATCTAGCTTGTCCAGTCCTTTTATAATTTTATATGTTTCTATAAGATCCTCCCCCCCCTCATCCTTCTAAACTCCAGTGAATACGAGCCTAGTCTTTTCAATCTTTCCTCATATGACAGTCCCGCCATCCCAGGGATCAATCTCGCGAACCTACACTGCCTCAATCACAAGGATGTCCTTCCTCAAATTAGGAGACCAAAACTGTACGCAATACTCCAGATGTGGTCTTCCCAGAGCCATATACAACTGCAGAAGAACCTCTTTACTCCTATACTGAAATCCTCTTGTTATGAAGGCCAACATTCCATTAGCTTTCTTCACTGCCTGCTGTACCTGCACGCCAACTTTCAGTGACCGGTGTACAAGGACACCCAGGTCTCGCTGCACCTCCCCCTTACCTAACCTAACCCCAGAACATTCAGTGCAAGATAAAGTCCAGTAAAGTAAAGATAGGAATACTAATTAAAGTGTAACATAGAGTTGGATAGTTGGCACCTTTTGCCCAGGACGGAAATATCAAATGCTGAAAAGGAGCGAAGGAATAGGTGACGTTTCGGGTCGGGACCCGTCTGAAGAAGGGTCTCAACCCAAAACGTCACCTATTTCCTTTGCTCCATAGACGCTGCCTCACCCGCTGAGTTTCTCCAGCATTTTTGTCTACCTTCGATTTTTCCAGCATCTGCAGTTCTTTCTTAAACAAGTAGACTTAGACCACTAGGGGCGCCGGGGAGATGGCAGCCCTGCCAGCAGTCCGGTTGTTTTTTTAATCTTTTGTTATTTTTAACGTCTGTTAAAAGTTTGTTTTAATGTTCTTCAGTTTGTTTTATATGGGGGGGGGAGGGGGAGGGTGTGAGATCGGGGGAATTTTTTTTTTCAGGTTCTTATCTTCCCGGAGATGTGATCGATTTTCGGATCACATTCTCCGGGCTCTGCGGCCTACCATCGCTGGAGTTGAAAAGCCTCCTCGGACTGCCGTGGGCCCCACCGCGGGGCGCGGACTTAACATCGGAGCTGATCCCTTGCCTGGATCGCTCCCACCGCTGAATCACCATCAAGGGCTCGTAGTCTCGGGAGAGGCCGAGTCGGGAGCTCCAACGCCGCGGAAGGTTCGACCAGCCCCGACGCGAGGTTCGATCGCCCGGCGCGGGGGAGCCGACATCCCCCCGATGCGGGAGCTGATCGCCTCGACGCGGAGGGCCCGAACGCCGCCGGCTACGGGAGTCAAGATCGTCCCGTCAACGGGGGCTCGAGGCCCACGACCGAGGAAAAACTAAGGGAAGGGACTTGGACTTGAACTTTATTTGGCCTTCCATCACAGTGAGGAATGTGGAGGAGTCACTGTGGTGGATGGTGGAGGAGTCAATGTGGTGGATGTTCATGTTAAAATGTGTTTTTGAGTGATCTGTTGCTTTTAATTGTATGACTGACCTGGCCAGTGAAATTCCTCGTATGTTGTAAAATAAAATCTGATTCTGATTCTTTAAGGTGACAGTAACAACGTTTACAGGAGATGTGCGGGGCCAGTTTATATTTAAGCGGGTGTAGAGTGCCTGGAGCTCGCTGGCAGGGCTGGAGGTGGGGACAGGTACACTGGTGGCATTTAAGAGACCTGTAGATATGCGCATGGATATGTATGATGTGGAAGCAGCTAAGGGATGGTCGCGACACATTCGGCAGAGACATTCAGGGCCGGCGCGGTGGCGCAGCGGGTAGAGCTGCTGCCTCACAGCGCCAGAGACCCGGATTCGATCCCGACTACGGGCGCTGTCTGTACAGAGTTTGTACGTTCTCCCCGTGACCTGCGTGGGTTTTCTCCGGGTGCTCTGGTTTCCTTCCACACCCCAAAGACGTGTGGATTTGTAGGGTAATTGGTGTGTCTGTGTGTGTGTGTCTGCGTCTGCGTCTGCGTCTGCGTCTGCGTCTGCGTCTCTGTCTGTCTGTGTGTGTGTGTGTGTCTGTGTCTGTCTGTGTGTGTGTGTGTGTGTCTGTGTCTGTCTGTGTGTGTGTGTGTGTGTGTGTGTGTGTCTGTGTGTGTGTGTGTGTGTGTGTCTGTGTGTGTGTGTGTGTGTGTGTCTGTGTGTGTGTGTGTCTGTGTCTGTGTGTGTGTGTGTCTGTGTCTGTGCGTCTCTGTGTGTGTCTGTGTGTCTGTGTGTCTGTGTGTGTGTCTGTGTGTGTGTCTGTGTGTGTGTCTGTGTGTGTGTCTGTGTGTGTGTCTGTGTGTGTGTCTGTGTGTGTGTCTGTGTGTGTGTCTGTGTGTGTGTCTGTGTGTGTGTCTGTGTGTGTGTCTGTGTGTGTGTCTGTGTGTGTGTGTCTGCGTGTGTGTGTCTGCGTGCGTGTGTCTGCGTGCGTGTGTCTGCGTGCGTGTGTCGTGTGTCTGCGTGCGTGTGTCTGCGTGCGTGTGTGTGCGTGCGTGTGCGTGCGTGCGTCTGCGTGCGTGCGTCTGCGTGGGTGTCTGCGTGCGTGTGTCTGCGTGCGTGTGTCTGCGTGCGTGTGTCTGCGTGCGTGTGTCTGCGTGCGTGTGTCTGCGTGCGTGTGTCTGCGTGCGTGTGTCTGCGTGCCTGTGTCTGCGTGCCTGTGTCTGCGTGCCTGTGTCTGCGTGCCTGTGTCTGCGTGCCTGTGTCTGCGTGCCTGTGTCTGCGTGCCTGTGTCTGCGTGCCTGTGTCTGCGTGCCTGTGTCTGCGTGCGTGCCTGTGTCTGCGTGCCTGTGTCTGCGTGCCTGTGTCTGCGTGCCTGTGTCTGCGTGCCTGTGTCTGCGTGCCTGTGTCTGCGTGCCTGTGTCTGCGTGCCTGTGTCTGCGTGCCTGTGTCTGCGTGCCTGTGTCTGCGTGCCTGTGTCTGCGTGCCTGTGTCTGCGTGCCTGTGTCTGCGTGCCTGTGTCTGCGTGTCTGTGTCTGCGTGTCTGTGTCTGCGTGTCTGTGTCTGCGTGTCTGTGTCTGCGTGTCTGTGTCTGCGTGTCTGTGTCTGCGTGTCTGTGTCTGCGTGTCTGTGTCTGCGTGTCTGCGTCTGTGTCTGCGTGTCTGCGTGTCTGCGTGTCTGTGTGTCTGTATCTGTGTGTGTGTGTGTGCGTGTGTATCTGTGTGTGTGTGTGTGTGTGCGTGTGTGTGTGTGTCTGTGCGTGTGTGTGTCTGTGCGTGTGTGTGTCTGTGCGTGTGTGTGTCTGTGCGTGTGTGTGTCTGTGCGTGTGTACGCCTGTGTGTGTGCGTGTGTGTATGTGTAATAGTGTTGATGTGCGGGGATGTCCGGTCGGCACGGACTCGGTGGGCCGAAGGGCCTGTTTCTGCGCTGTATCACTAAATGTGATGGTGCATCCATCCAACCAACCCTCACTTGCAGAGGGACGCCTGGAGTTTTGTAGCACGCTCAAAGCACGGAGCGGGGCTCGAACCGACAACCCATGCATGACCCAGTCAACTAACTGCAGCCCCACGGAGAGGCTCGAGCTTGTCTGGGTCTCCCTGCTGTGATCCCAGCATCAGCTATTTAATTAGCGGCCTCACACACTCCACGAACAAAACACACACACACACACGCACACGAACAAAACACACACGCACACGAACAACACACACGAACAACACACACACACACACACACACACACACACACACACACACACACACACACACACACACACACACACACACACACACACACACACATATATCACACATATATATATACAGTACAAATAATATATATACCCGGAATGCTTTCAGAATTAGAAGAGAAGTGTTCCACAATTTTTGGTCACACACGTGACTGAGAATGGCCCATTGTATAATCAGGTGAGGTTTCGGGTCGAGACTCTTCTTCAGAAGAAGGGCCTCGACCCGAAACGTCGCCTATTTCCTTCGCTCCATAGATGCTGCCTCACCCGCCGAGTTCCTCCAGCATTTTTGTTCACCTTCGATTTGTCCAGCATCTGCAGTCCCTTCTCTCTCGACCTTCTACAGGTGCACAGTGGAGAGCATGCAGATCGGTTGCATCGTGGCTTGGTTCGGCAAACAGAGTGCCCAGGAGCAGAAAAGGCTGCAGAAAGTTGTAACCACTGCCCAGTCCATCACCGGCTCTGACCTCCCCACCGTCGAGCGGATCTATCGCAGTCGCTGCCTCAAAAAGGCTGGCAGCATCATCAAGGACCCAACACCATCCTGGCCACTCACCCGTCTCCGCTGCCATCGGGTAGAAGGTACAGGAGCCTGAAATCTGCAACATCCAGGTTCAGGAACAGCTGCTTCCCCACAGCCATCAGGCTGTTAAACTCGCCATCAAACAGACTCGGAACAATAACAGCCTATTGCACTTTATCTGTTTATTTATTGTGTATATATATGGTCTATGGTCTATAGACACACTGAACCTTTATCTCCTGTTCTATATTATGTTTACATATTCTGTTGTGCTGCAGCAAGTAAGAATTTCATTGTCCCATCTGGGACACATGACAATAAAACTCTCTCGACTCTCTCTTGAATTATCAGTGTTACTGCACCCACGCCATTACATAAATAGGGCCCAACCCTCTTTATAGGAGGTTGTAAAGATATTATTTTGTTTGCTTGTACGTGGCAGCAGTTCTCAAGGCCACGGGTGCATAACATCCTTAGAAGACAAGGCTCTGTTGAGAAGAGTCCAGTCAAAAGTGTTTTATTCTCCCATCTACTCCGTGGATTGTCACCTTGTGGTGGTGGAGAAGCTTGTGTGGACCCGAGATCCTGAGGTCTGGAGCTCTGCTCCTGGTAGGGCCACCCATGGCGGTAAGGTCGAGGGGGAGGTCTCTGACAAAGAGCCAATCCAACCAAGACCTCAACGGTGGAACAGGCGGAGGACGATGGCTGACCTGAGTGGAGCGTCACAACGGCTGGGAAGGCGGATGAAGGCTGCAGCAGAAAAGGGTCTCTGGTTGTCTTGGACTCCATGCCACTGGATCCTGACCCAGATCTGTCAAGGACCGTGGGGTGGCTGTCTGTGCACCAGTCTCCCCACGTTAAACACAGTCACACACAGGCGTCCTCCATGAGAGGACAGTCATACTCGTTCCAAGTGACCGCCGATGATGACTGCCCCATCTCCCAAAACAGAACACAAATCCTTGCATGTTGCAGAACAGGTAACTGAACCATCCTCCCAACAACCAGAGAGCGGTCTTGAGCTACTATCTATCTCATCAGAGACCCTTGGGTACCTCCTCCCTCGACTCCATCCAAGGACCCAAGCAGTCTTTCCAGGTGAGGCAGAGGTTCACCTGCATCTCCTCCAACCTCATCTATTGCATCCGCTGCTCTAGGTGTCAGCTGATCTACATCGGTGAGACCAAGCGTAGGCTCGGCGATCGCTTCGCCCAACACCTCCACTCGGTTCGCAGTAACCAACCCGATCTCCCGGTGGCTCAGCACTTCAACTCCCCCTCCCGTTCCCGATCCGACCTCTCTGTCCTGGGCCTCCTCCATGGCCAGAGTGAGTCCCACCGTAAATTGGAGGAGCAGCACCTCATATTTCGTTTGGGTAGTTTACACCCCAGCGGTATGAACATTGACTTCTCCAATTTCAGGTAGTCCCTGCTTTCTCCCTCCTACCCCTCCCCTTCCCAGCTCTCCCACAGCCCACTGTCTCCGCCTCTTCCTTTCTTCTTCCTGCCCCCCCCACCCCTACATCAGTCTGAAGAAGGGTCTCGACCCGAAACGTCACCTATTCCTTTTCTCCATAGTTGCTGCCTCACCCGCTGAGTTTCTCCAGCATTTTGGTCTACCTCGGACTATCAACGATTGGACTTTACCTTGCACTAAACGTTATTCCCTTTATCATGCATCTGTATAACGTAGACGGCTCGATTGTAATCATGTATTGTCTTTCCACTGACTGGTTAGCACGCAACAAAAGCTGTTCACTGTACCTCGCTACACGGAACAGTAAACTGATCTTTGAACAATGTCCAGGGGCCACACAGTTTAAGAATAAGGGGTAAGCCAGTCAGAACGGAGACGAGGAAACACTTTTTCTCACCGAGAGTGGTGAGTCTGTAGAATTCTCTGCCTCGGAGGGCGGTGGAGGCCGGTTCTCTGGATGCTTTCAAGAGAGAGCTAGATAGGGCTCTTAAAGATAGCGGAGTCAGGGGATATGGGGAGAAGGCAAGAACGGGGTACTGATTGGGGATGACCAGCCATGATCATATTGAATGGCGGTGCTGGCTCGAAGGGACGAATGGCCTACTCCTGCACCTATTGTCTATTGTAAACAGTACTCTGTGGCCGATAAACTATAAGCTCAGGAGAAACCAATTGAGGCATCTTTAGTTTAATTTATTGCCACGTGTACCGAGGTACAGTCAAAAGCTTTTTGTCGCTAACTACCCAGTCGGTAAAGAACAACATAACTACAATCAAGCCGTCGACAGTATACAGATACAGGATAAATAAAATAGCAGAAACATAGAAAATAGGTGCAGAAGGAGGCCATTCTGCCTTTCGAGCCAGCACCGCCATTCATTGTGATCATGGCTGATCGTCCCCAATCAATAACCCGTGCCTGCCTTCTCCTCATATCCCTTGACTCCACTAGCCCCTAGAGCTCTATCTAACTCTCTCTTAAATCCATCCAGTGATTTGGCCTCCACTGCCCTCAGTGGCAGGGAATTCCACAAATTCACAACTCTCTGGGTGAAAAAGTTTCTCACTTCAGTCTTAAATGGCCTACCCTTTATTTTAAGACTGTGGCCCCCTGGTTCCGGACTCGCCCAACATTGGGAACATTTTTCCTGCATCTAGCTTGTCCAGTCCTTTTATAATTTTAAATGTTTCTATAAGATTCCCCCTCATCCTTCTAAACTCCAGTGAATACGAGCCTAGTCTTTTCAATCTTTCCTCATATGACAGTCCCGCCATCCCAGGGATCAATCTCGTGAACCTACGCTGCACTGCCTCAATCACAAGGATGTCCTTCCTCAAATTAGGAGACCAAAACTGTACGCAATACTCCAGATGTGGTCTTACCAGAGCCCTATACAACTGCAGAAGAACCTCTTTACTCCTATACTGAAATCCTCGTGTTATGAAGGCCAACATTCCATTAGACAATAGACAATAGGTGCAGGAGGAGGCCATTTGGCCCTTTGAGCCAGCACCGCCATTCAATGTGATCATGGCTGATCATCCCCAATCAGTACCCCGTTCCTGCCTTCTCCCCATATCCCCTGACTCCGCTATTTTTAAGAGCCCTCTCTCTTGAAAGCATCCAGAGAACCTGCCTCCACCGCCCTCTGAGGCAGAGAATTCCACAGACTCACCACTCTGTGAGAAAAAGTGTTTCCTCGTCTCTAAATGGCTTACTCCTTATTCTTAAACTGTGGCCCCTGGTTCTGGACTCCCCCAACATCGGGAACATGTTTCCTGCCTCTAGCGTGCCCAAGCCCTTAACAATCTTATATGTTTCAATGAGATGCCCTCTCATCCTTCTAAACTCCAGAGTGTACAAGCCCAGCTGCTCCATTCTCTCAGCATATGACAGTCCCGCCATCCCGGGAATTAACCTTGTAAACCTACGCTGCACTCCCTCAATAGCAAACATGTCCTTCCTCAAATTAGGGGACCAAAACTGCACACAATACTCCAGGTGTGGTCTCACTAGGGCTCTGTACAACTGCAGAAGGACCTCTTTGCTCCTATATTCGATTCATCTTGTTATAAAGGCCAACATGCTATTCGCTTTCTTCACTGCCTGCTGTACCTGCACGCCAACTTTCAGTACAAGGACGCCCAGTTCTCGCTGCACCTCCCCCTTACCTAACCTAACCCCATAACATTCAGTGCAAGATAAAGTCCAGTAAAGTAAAGATAGGAATACTAATTGAAGTGTAACATAGAGTTGGATAGTTGGCACCTATTGCCCAGGACGGAAATATCAAATGCTGAAAAGGAGCGAAGGAATAGGTGACGTTTCGGGTCGGGACCCGTCTGAAGAAGGGTCTCAACCCAAAACGTCACCTATTTCCTTTGCTCCATAGACGCTGCCTCGCCCGCTGAGTTTCTCCAGCATTTTTGTCTACCTTCGATTTTTCCAGCATCTGCAGTTCTTTCTTAAACAAATGCTGAAAAGGCGTAGACTTAGACCACTAGGGGCGCCGGGGAGATGGCAGCCCTGCCAGCAGTCCGGTTGTTTTTTAATCTTTTGTTATTTTTAACGTCTGTTAAAAGTTTGTTTTAATGTTCTTCAGTTTGTTTTATGTGGGTGGAGGGGGGGGGGGGGGGGTGATCGGGTGATTCAGGTTCTTATCTTCCCGGAGATGTGATCGATTTTCGGATCACATTCTCCGGGCTCTGAGGCCTACCATCGCTGGAGTTGAAAAGCCTCCTCGGACTGTCGTGGGCCCCACCGCGGGGCGCGGACTTAACATCGGAGCTGATTGTCCTTGCCTGGGATCGCTACCACCGCGGAATAACCATCAAGGGCTCGCAGTCTCGGGAGAGGCCGAGTCGGGAGCTCCAACGTCGCGGAAGGTTCGACCAGCCCCGACGCGAGGTTCGATCGCCCGGCGCGGGGGAGCTGACATCCCCCCCCCCCCCCCGATGCGGGAGCTGATCGCCTCGACGCGGAGGGCCCGAACGCCGCCGGCTACGGGAGTCAAGATCGTCCCGTCAACGGGGGCTCGAGGCCCACGACCGAGGAAGAACAAAGGGAAGGGACTTGAACGTTATTTGGCCTTCCATCACAGTGAGGAATGTGGAGGAGTCAATGTGGTGGATGGTGGAGGAGTCACTGTGGTGGATGTTCATGTTAAAATGTGTTTTTGAGTGATCTGTTGCTTTTAATTGTATGACTGACCTGGCCAGTGAAATTCCTCGTATGTTGTAAAATAAAATCGGATTCTGATTCTTTAAGGTGACAGTAACAACGTTTACAGGAGATGTGCGGGGCCAGTTTATATTTAAGCGGGTGTAGAGTGCCTGGAGCTCGCTGGCAGGGCTGGAGGTGGGAACAGGTACACTGGTGGCATTTAAGAGACCTGTAGATATGCGCATGGATATGTATGATGTGGAAGCAGCTAAGGGATGGTCGCACCACATTCGGCAGAGACATTCAGGGCCGGCACGGTGGCGCAGCAGGTAGAGCTGCTGCCTCACAGCGCCAGAGACCCGGATTCGATCCTGACTACGGGCGCTGTCTGTACAGAGTTTGTACGTTCTCCCCGTGACCTGCGTGGGTTTTCTCCGGGTGCTCCGGTTTCCTCCCACACTCCAAAGACGTGTGGATTTGTAGGGTAATTGGTGTGTCTGTGTCTGTGTCTGTGTCTGTGTGTGTGTGTGTGTGTGTGTGTGTGTGTGTGTGTCTGTCTGTCTCTCTGTGTGTGTGTGTGTCTGTGTGTGTGTGTGTGTGTGTCTGTGTCTGTGTGTGTGCATCTGTGTCTGTGTGTGTGCATCTGTGTCTGTGTCTCTGTGTGTGTGTGCATCTGTGTGTCTGTGTGTCTGTGTGTCT
>JAXLNO010001294.1:100573-125573 GCA_038087875.1 Malacoraja senta
GCGATATACTGAGCAATTATCGGGCTGGTCTAAGGTCGAGACCCAGTGTGAATATTGTAGACACACAAAATGCTGGAGTAACTCAGCGGGACAGGCAGCATCTCTGGAGAGAAGGAATGGGAGACATTTCGGGTCAACTCCTCTCTTAAGGGTCTCAACCTGAAACGTCACCCATTCCTTCTCTCCAGGGATGCTGCCTGACCCGCTGAGTTACTCTGGCTTTTTGCACCAATCTTCGGTTTAAACCAGCGTCTGCAGTTCCTCCTACGCAGTACGAATATTGATTTCTCCAACTTCAAGTAACCCTTGCTTTCCTCTCTCTCTCTCTGCCTCTCTCCCTCCCTCCCCCACCACAAGTTCTCCTAGTTTTCCTGTCTTCCGATTAATGTAACTGTTGTATGCCTCAGTGTTAGCCAAGGGGGGAAGCATTTCCTTGAACAAAGGTCTCGACCAGAAACGTCACCCATTCCTTCTCTCCAGAGATGCTGCCTGCCCCACTGAGTAAAGGGCCTTCCCCACTGCGGCGACCTATTTGGCGAGTTTAGAAGAGTTTGCCCTCGACTCATACTCGCAGCACGGTCAACACGAGGTCCTAGGAGGTCTTCGTAACTCTCCTTCATAGATTAAGTACATTTTACCCAAATACCTCTGCCATCTGTGATAAATGCCTAACCCATGAATCAACTATAGCACATTCTTTTGTTTTTTGTATAAAAATCCAAAAATTTTGGAATGATATTTTTGAAATTTTCACCAAATTATTTAAAATAAAACAGAAACCGAATGCAGAATTGATTATTTTATGGAACAATAGAAGCAAGTTTGGAGCTGACTTCGTTTCAAAGGAGTTTTCTTAATTATGGCTTACTAACGGCAAAAAAACTGATACTGATATTCTGGAAAAATGCTCCTACGCCAACAATAAAAATGTGGAATTCTAATATGTCCGAATTGTTACATCTAGAAGATATGAGATTCCCAAAGCAGAATGGATTATCTTCGGAATAACGGAAGATGGTCCAGAACTAAATGTGTTCCAAAAGAAACTAATAGACTATGGGTTAATAACTGGAAAAAAAGCTAATCCTAAAATTTTGGAAGAAGGCTCCAATACCAACTATAAACATGTGGATTTCAAATATGTTCGAAACATTACACCTAGAAGAGATAAGACTCCTCCTGGCAGGTAAACCAGATCACTTCCACCTGACGTGGTCTGCATTTATAGAATTATTACAAATATAGGGTGCAAAAGTACCTTAAAAAAAAAACTGAGGTCAGGTAAGGGGGTTGAAAGTTGGAGAGTTGGTATGTCCCATTTGCGTGATGCTTACAAAAACTATTTGTTTTTCTCTTTTCCCTCTTTCTCTTTCTTCTTCTTTTCTAGGGTCTATTTCTTAACTCTTTTTCTTTTGTTTTTAATTTTGTTCTTATAGGGTCTTCCTTCTGTCTTGTTGTCACGTTTTCTACACTTTCACCTTTTTCCTTCACTTTCTTCTTTCTCTCAATCTCATCCTTTCCCTTTTACTAGTGTAAAAAACAAATGGAGTACATTAATTGTAAGAAGACATAAGTGACGAGTACTAATGTATGTGGTTGTAATGTAATGTACTTCTAATAAATAAAAAATTAAATTAAAAAAAAGAATAAGGGGTAAGCCAGTCAGAACGGAGACGAGAAAACACTTTTTCTCACCGAGAGTGGTGACTCTGTGGAATTCTCTGCCTCGGAGGGCGGTGGAGGCCGGTTCTCTGGATGCTAGCAGGTAAACAAGACCAATTCCAAAAGATTTGGTCTCCATATATCGACTTATTACAAACATAAGGTGCAACAAAATGTTGATAATAAATGGTTTTAGGACCTGGCGAGAGGTGAGTAAAGATAAGAAGTAGGTGCATCCCTTTCATATTGTCCTATCTTACTTTCTTTTTTCTTTTTTCCTTTTCCTTCTTTTGTTTTTTTTCTTTTCTTTTTTAACTATTTCTTGTGGTTTAGGTCCATATGGGTGTTCCTGGACCACTCTTTCAATCACTCACTGACTATCTTTACTAACTCTTTCTATCCTTTTTTCCTATTAAAGTTTAAAACAAGAAGTGGTACAAGAACTGTATAAATTTACGTTTTTGCAGATTACTGTAATGTACAATACTTCTAATAAAAAAAAAATTTTTTTTAAAAACGTCTCCTTCATGGTCGTAGATGGACGTCCTAATGGGTCGCCGGTTGTCGGTAGCTTGCCGTGGTTTGACGTCGACCAGGACGTAGATTGTTGTAGACATTGTCAGGGGGGGGTGTCCAGTCGCCGTTTTTTCGGCAACCTGCCACAACTGCGTCAGTCGCCGAAAAAATCGTGGGGGCAACGTTACCACTGCGCGTAGACCGGGTGTAGGCGATTGGTGGAATTCTTTGTGAGTGAGGGGGAACAAAGTTGTAGGAACGGTGAAGAGCAAAAAATGGGATGAATGCGAATGACTTTTTGATGACCTGCATGGATTTGATGGGCCGAAGGGCCAGTTTCTGTGGTGTACAACAGACTCCTGTACGTTTCGTTTTTAAGTTTCGAGATACAGCTTCGGCCCACAAAGTCCGCGCCCACCAGCGATCTGCCCCCCCCCCCCCCCCCGCGCACTGACTTGCATATTGGGGACAGTTTATAGAAGCCGATCGGCTGATCTGCAAACCTGCACGTCTTTGGAATGTGGGAGGAAACCCCACGCAGGAGGACGTGCAAACTCCGCACGGGCAGCACCCCGCAGTCAGGATCGAACCCGGGTCTCTGGCCGCTGGCGAGGCAGCAGCTCTACCCGCTGGGCCACCCTGAGGCCATGATGTCTTGGTGAATTATCATCACTCAAGCAGATTCTCTCGTCAACTTGGCAAACTGGCTCGGCAAGGAAGTTTGTGGTTTTGCCAGGATTCATTATCTGGCGGGGGGGGGTGGGGGGGGAGGAGTTCACAAGCAACTCTGCCAACTCACAGCAGAGAGAGGGAGAGAGAGAGAGAGGGAGCGTGCACACACACACACCCACACACCGCACAGAGCTATCATTGAACGACTTAGTTGAGTGGGCTGATTCAATAGACAATAGGTGCACGAGGAGGCCATTCGGCCCTTCGAGCCAGCACCGCCATTCAATGTGATCATGGCTGATCATCCCCAATCAGTACCCCATTCCAGCCTTCTCCCCTGACTCCGCTATCTTGAAGAGCCCTATCTAGCTCTCTCTTGAAAGTATCCAGAGAACCGGCCTCTGAGGCAGAGAATTCCACAGACTCACCACTCTCTCTGTGTGAAAAAGTGTTTCTTCGTCTCCGTTCTAAATGGCCGACCCCTTATTCTTAAACTGTGTGGCCCCTGGTTCTGGACTCCCCCAACATCGGGAACATGTTTCCTGCCTCTAGCGTGTCCAAGCCCTTAACAATCTTATATGTTTCAATGAGATACCCTCTCATCCTTCTAAACTCCAGAGTGTACAAGCCCAGCCGCTCCATTCTCTGCAGCTCAACACCAACAAGACTAAGGGTTTAGTGGTGGACTTTAGGAGGAGAGGAACACCCCTGTACCCCATGTCCCCATCAAAGGTGTGCCCGTGCAGTTTACCAGGGAGTACAAATTCCTCGGAGTGTACGTGGACAGTAAACTGGACAAGTCCAGGAACGCTGAGGGCCTGTACAAGAAGGGACAGAGCCGGCTGTACTTGTTAGAGAAGGCTCCGCTCCTCCAACATCTGCAGTGAGATGCTGCAGATGTTGTACCCATCGGCGGTGGCCAGTGCCATCCTCTTCGCTGCCGTGTGCCGGGGCCAGCAGGGCGAAGGCTTCGGACGCCAACAGGATTGACAAACTCGTCGGGAAGGGCGGCTCCGTCCCGGGGGCGGAGTTGGAGTCGGAGTCGGATTCGCGGGAGGTCGGTCTCGGAGGGGAGGGCGCTCCTCAAAATGGCGGAGCATCCTGGACAATACAGCTCACCCCTCCTCCGTGACACACTGGTCAACCTGAGGAGCACCTTCAGCAACAGACTGGTCCCACCAAGATGCAGCACAGAACGCCACAGGAGATCCTTCTTCCCTGTGGCTATCAAACTGTACAACTCCTCCCCCTTCTGTCGTGGGGTAGACTGAGACTGACTCCCCCCCCCCCCCAATCTTTGCTCATCCCCAATCCTTTCCACTCAACACTTTAATCTCATGTTTCATGCATCTAGTTGTGTTTTTACGACTGTTGGCCGATCAATATCCCTCCTGAGATAAAATTTAGTTCTATCGCGTTGGATCGAACCTCAGCCTCCGACAGGAACACTAAAGGGCCTGTCCCACTTACGCAACCTTGACAGGTCGCCGAAATGTTCAACATGTTCAGCGGCGACCAGAAAGATGCTACGACTCTTTGGAGACCTCTCACGACCATAGGAGACCTCTCTCGACTGTAACAGCCTGTATGGTCGTGAGAGGTCTCCGAAGAGTCGTAGCGTCTTTCTTGTCGCCACTGAATTTTCAACATGTGCCGGCAGTCGCCTGTAAAGGTCGCGCAAGTGGGACAGGCCCTTAAATGAAACACTGCCTCGTAGCAAGAGTTCCTCACTGATCCGAAGCAAGACCTGTACCACCAAACTGTGCAGAGTCAACACTTACATACTTCAAAACTATGACGACATTCTGAATACACCCTATTTTCTGAGAAAGCCTTTCGGAAATGTTGTAACGTCTGCTATGGAAATACGTTTCATTTGGCATTCAAAACTCACACAGCTCGGAGATATGGCAACAACAACTGTAAGATGACGAGATGTGGAGACATCAAGCGGCCCATGCCCAGAAACAGGTGGAAAGTAGTCACGCTGAACATTTGCGTTGACTACTGGGGAGACAGTTGACGGCACGGAAAGAAGGCTGGGTTGGCACCCGAGTCTGTGGGAAAGACACCCAACAAAGCTGCGGAAATGCCTAATGAACCACCATGGCCTAAATATCCATCAGGCGAGAATGAAATGCTCGGAGAAGGAGAAAGAGACCTTGAACCTGGTGAGATGCAGGAGGAGCCCGGCCTGGACTCACCCCCACAGAGCCCAGTACCTCCACGCACTAGAGTCAGCCAACCAGAACAAGGGGTCACAGTTTAAGGATAAGGGGGAAATCCTTTAGGACCGAGATGAGAAAAACATTTTTCACACAGAGAGTGGTGAATCTGTGGAACTCTCTGCCACAGAAGGTAGTTGAGGCCAGTTCATTGGCTATATTTAAGAGGGAGTTAGATGTGGCCCTTGTGGCTAAAGGGATCAGAGGGTATAGAGAGAAGGCAGGTACAGGATACCTTGTTGGATGATCAGCCATGATCATATTGAATGGTGGTGCAGGCTTGAAGGGCCGAATGGCCTACTCCTGCATCTATTTTCTATGTTTCTATGTTTAACCCCTGCAGAGTGGTTACTAAGATGGCCGATCTGTGGGCGGTTGCTGCTGGGGCCTGATCAACCCCGGCTGGGTCGCCTGGGCGAGGGTGTCTGATGTTGCCTGACCCGAAACACCCGGCGTATATTTTTCACACTAATTACGGTATCCATGCTGCTCCATTTACCCTGTGCAGGGGGAATTAGGTAGAAACAAGATGCTGGGGTAACTCAGCGGGGACAGGCAGCCTCTCCGGAGAGAAGGGATGGGTGACGTTTCGGGTCGAGACCCTGCTTAAGAATGCAAGGCAAGAGGATGATAGCAAAAACAAACAGACAAGGACTTGTGGAATTTATCGGCTAGACGCACAGAGTCCCTTGCCCAGAGTAAGGGGAATCGAGAACCAGAGCACATAGGTCTACGGCAAGGGGTAACTTTTCCCACACAGAGGGTGGTGGGTGTATGGAGGTAGGAGGTAGTTGAGGCTGGGACTATCGCAACGTTTAAGAAACAGTTAGACAGGTACATGGATTGGACAGGTTTGGAGGGATATGGATCAAACATGGGCAGGTGGGACTAGTGTAGATGGGACATGTTGGGCTGAAGGGCCTGTTTCCACAGCGGATGACTCTATACTGCAGTTTGAAGAAGGGTCCCGTCCAAAGTCATAATCTGTCCATTTCTCTCGAGCTTCTGATATTTTAGTGTTTAGACCAAAGGATGTACTGTCTAATGGGCCTGTCCCACTTAGGTGACTCTTTAAGCGACTGCCACGGTCTAGTTGTAATGGAATTCACCTACGACAACCAACAACAGCAGCTATGACAAAAAAAATGTCGTCACTGTCGGCAAAAAATTTTGAACATGTTGAAAATTTTGCGGCAATCGCCTGTAGTCGCCCAAAAAATCCCCCGAGTGGGTCAGGCCCTTAGTCTATTTAATTCAGAGGAGACAAGAGGCAATTCGCATTGGAGGCACAAGAAATGATCAATTTCCCTCAGATAGAGTTTAGTTTAGAGATACAGTGCGGAAACAGGCCCTTCGGCCCACCCAGCCCATGCCGACCAGCGATCCCCGTACACTAACACTATCCCCCCCCCCCCCCACACACACACACACACACACACACACAGCAAGCCAATTAACCTACAAACCTGTACGCGTTTGGAGTGCAGGAGGAAACCGAAGATCTCGGAGAAACCCCACGCAGGTCACGGGGAGAACGTGCAAACTCCGCGCAGACAGAGGTGACAAGAGGCAATTCGCATTGGTGGCCCAAGAATTGATCAATTTCTCCCCCTGGGATAAATAAAGTTCTATCGTATCGCATCAATAGACAATGGGTGCAGGAGTAGGCCATTCGGCCCTTCGAGCCAGCACCGCCATTCAATGTGATCACGGCTGATCATCCCCAATCAGTACCCCGTTCCTGCCTTCTCCCTATATCCCCTGACTCCGCTATCTTTAAGAGCCCTATCTAGCTCTCTCTTGAAAGCATCCAGAGAACCGGCCTCCACCGCCCTCTGAGGCAGAGAATTCCACAAATTCACAACTCTCTGTGAGAAAAAGTGTTTCCTCATCTCCGTTCTAAATGGCTTACCCCTTATTCTTAAACTGTGTGGCCCCTGGTTCTGGACTCCCCCAACATGGCGAACATGTTTCCTGCCTCTAGCATGTCCAAACCTGTAATAATCTTACATGTTTTAATAAGATACCCTCTCATCCTTCTAAATATCGTAAGAGGTTGCAGATGCTGGAATATTGAACAAATTAGTGCTGGAGGAACACAGCAGGTCAGGCAGCATCCGTGGAGAGAATTTGGCAGCCGACATTTCAGGACGGGACCCTTCTTTTTCTCCAGAGATGTTGGCTGACCCGCTGAGAGAATGGAGCTGCTGGGCTTGTACACTCTGGAGTTTAGAAGGATGAGAGGAAACATGTCCCCGATGTTGGGGGGGAGTCCAGAACCAGGGGCCACAGTTTAAGAATAAGGGGTAAGCCATTTACGGAAATGAGGAAACACTTTTTCTCACAGAGAGTGGTGAGTCTGTGGAATTCTCTGCCTCAGAGGGCGGTGGAGGCCGGTTCTCTGGATGCTTTCAAGAGAGAGCTAGATAGGGCTCTTAAAGATAGCGGAGTCAGGGGATACGGGGAGAAGGCAGGAACGGGGTACTGATTGGGAATGATCAGCCATGATCACATTGAATGGCGGTGCTGGCTCGAAGGGCAAAATGGCCTACTCCTGCACCTATTGTCTATTGTCACATTGCTCGAGGCAGAGGAGTAATGGAAGTCACGTTTTCCAGCACTTCCACGTAATTGAAAGTCTGAAGAAGGGTCTCGACCCGAAACATCGCCTATTCCTTCGCTCCACAGATGCCGCCCTCACCCGCTGAGTTTCTCCAGCAATTTTTTTGTCTACCCACGTAATTGATGTCACTTTTCCCCGGCGCCATTGCCGCCTCTTGCACTTCAGCGAGACACACGAGGCTCTTTGCAGACGGAAAAGAAACTGCAGGTGCTGGAACTTTGAGGAAATCAAGTGCTGGAGGAACTCGGCACACCAAGTAGCATCTGTGGAGAGGATGGACAGATGATCTTTCAGGGCGGGACCCTTGGGGGGGGGGGGGGGGGGGGGGAGGAAGAAAGCCAGAAAAGTGGTGGGATGAAACAAAATGTGTAGGAAGTCAACTCAAGTAAGTCAAGAGACTTTATTGCCATGTGTCCCAGATAGAAACATAGAAACATAGAATATGATCATGGCTGATCATCCAACTCAGTATCCTGTACCTGCCTTCTCTCCATACCCCCTGATCCCTTTAGCCACATCTAACTCCCTCTTAAATATAGCCAATGAACTGGCCTCAACTACTTTCTGTGGCATAGAATTCCACAGATTCACCACTCTCTGTGTGAAAAAAAATAATTCTCATCTTGGTCCTAAAAGACTTCCCCCTTATCCTCAAACTGTGACCCCTTGTTCTGGACTTCCCCAACATCGGGAACAATCTTCCTGCATCTAGCCTGTCCAACCCCTTAAGAATGTTGTAAGTTTCTATAAGACAATGAAATTCTTGCTTGCTGCAGCAACAATATATTGTAAGCATAAATACAGAACAGTTCACTGTGTCTATACAGCATAGACCATATATATATATATACACATAATAAACAGATAAAGTGCAATAGGCTGTTACAGTTCAGAGTTTGTTTGATGGCGAGTTTAATAGCCTGATGGCTGTGGGGAAGTAGATATTCCTGAACCTGGATGTAACAGATTTCAGGCTCCTGTACCTTCTACCCGATGGCAGCGGAGAGATGGCCAGGATGGTGTGGGTCTTTGATGATGCTGCCAGCCTTTTTGAGGCAGCGACTGCGATAGATCCCTTCGATGGTGGGGAGGTCAGAGCCGATGATGGACTGGGCAGTGGTCGAACCAAGCCACGATGCTCTCTACTGTGCACCTGTAGAAGTTCGAGAGAGAAAGAACTGCAGATGCAGGTTTACACCGAAGATAGGCACAAAATGGTGGTCGAACTCAGCGGGACAGGCAGCATCTCTGGAGGGAAGGAATGGGTGACGTTTCAGGTCGAGACCTCAGAGGAGGGGTGGGACAAAGCCTGGCAAGTCAAGCTAGAGGTGATGAAGGAGACAAAAAGAGAGAATATAGGGACAAGGAACTGCAGATGCTGCTTTACACCAAAGATAGACACAAAGTGCTGGACTAACTCAACGGATCAGGCAGCATCTCTGGGAGAAGGTGGATGGGTGATGTTTGGGGTTAGGCCTCTTCTTAAGGGTCCAAATTAAAAAAAGTCACCTGTCCATGTTCTCCAGGTATGCTGCCTGACCTGCTGAGTTACTCCAGCACTGTGTGTCTGTTATAGGAGACAAAATGGTGTTAGACAAGAGGGGATGATGGAGAATTGAACCGTGAGTGAGTGAACTGCGAGTCCACAAGCAGTGAGTGAGTGAACCGTGAGTCCACAAGCCGTGAGTGAGTGAACTGTGAGTCCACAAGTAGTGAGTGAACCGTGAGTCCACAAGTACTGAGTGAGTGAACTGTGAGTCCACAAGTAGTGAGTGAGTGAGTGAACTGTGAGTCCACAAGTAGTGAGTGAGTGAACCGTGAGTCCACAAGTAGTGAGTGAGTGAGTGAACCGTGAGTCCACAAGTAGTGAGTGAGTGAGTGAACCGTGAGTCCACAAGTAGTGAGTGAGTGAACTGTGAGTCCACAAGCAGTGAGTGAGTGAACTGTGAGTCCACAAGTAGTGAGTGAGTGAACTGTGAGTCCACAAGTAGTGAGTGAGTGAACTATGAGTCCACAAGCAGTGAGTGAGTCAACTGTGAGTCCACAAGTAGTAAGTGAGTGAACTGTGAGTCCACAAGCAGTGAGTGAGTGAACTGTGAGTCCACAAGTAGTGAGTGAGTGAACTGTGAGTCCACAAGCAGTGAGTGAGTGAACTGTGAGTCCACAAGCAGTGAGTGAGTGAACTGTGAGTCCACAAGTAGTGAGTGAGTGAGTGAACTGTGAGTCCACAAGTAGTGAGTGAGTGAGTGAGTGAACTGTGAGTCCACAAGTAGTGAGTGAGTGAACTGTGAGTCCACAAGTAGTGAGTGAGTGAGTGAACTGCGAGTCCACAAGCAGTGAGTGAGTGAACTGTGAGTCCACAAGTAGTGAGTGAGTGAACCGTGAGTCCACAAGTAGTGAGTGAGTGAACTGTGAGTCCACAATTAGTGAGTGAACTGTGGGTCCACAAGCCGTGATTGAACGAACTGTGAGTCCACAAGCCGTGAGTGAACGAACTGTGAGTCCACATGCCGTGAGTGAGTGAACTGTGGATTGAACAAAGATGAAAAGGTTGTTCCTTTTTAAAAATTTAAATAAAAAGGTTCTTTTGGAATTAACATTCAAAATTCTGATTCTGAAAATTTGACAATAGAACTTAAGGAACAATTTTTCTTTCAAAGGCACGGAGGAGTCAGAAACTCTCCCCCCCCCTACCCCCCCTCCAGATCACAGCCATGAGCTATAGAGCCCCAGTTACAACCCACTAACTACGCAGGCAGTACAAGTGGAAGGTGTGTCTACAGAGGGTGTGCCGCACTGTATTTACACAACTCCACGTGGCAATTTGCAAACGAGGAACTACAAATGTGTAGGAAGGAACTGCAGACGCTGGTTTAAACCGAAGATAGACACAAAAAGCTGGAGTGACTCAGCGGGACAGGCAGCATCTCTGGAGAGATGGAATTAATGAGCGACGTTTCCCGTCGAGACCCAACAGACAATAGGTGCAGGAGTAGGCCATTCAGCCCTTCGAGCCAGCACCGCCATTCAATGTGATCATGGCTGATCATCCCCAATCATTACCCCGTTCCTGCCTTCTCCCCATATCCCCCGACTCCGCTATCTTTAAGAGCCCTATCTAGCTCTCTCTTGAAAGTATCCAGAGAACCGGCCTCCACCGCCCTCTGAGGCAGAGAATTCCACAGACTCACCACTCTCTGTGAGGAAAAAGTGTTTCCTCGTCTCCGTTCTAAATGGCTTACCCCTTATTCTTAAACTGTGTGGCCCCTGGTTCTGGACTCCCCCAACATCGGGAACATGTTCCTGCCTCTAGCGTGTCCAAACCCTTAATAATCTTAGATGTTTCAATAAGATGCCCTCTCATCCTTCTAAACTCCCGAGTGTACAAGCCCAGCCTTCTTCAGACTGAGGGAGGGCTGGTTTGCAAAGGACACCAAGTGCTGGAGTAACTCAGCAGGTCAGGCAGCAACCCTGGAGAAAACGGATAGGTGAACAGAGAGTGGTGAATCTCTGGAACTCTCTGCCACAGAGGGTAGTTGAGGCCAGTTCATTGGCTATATTTAAGAGGGAGTTAGATGTGGCCCTTGTAGCTAAAGGGATCAGGGGGTATGGAGAGAAGGCAGGTACGGGATACTGAGTTGGATGATCAGCCATGATCATATTGAATGGCGGTGCAGGCTCGAAGGGCCGAATGGCCTACTCCTGCACCTATTTTCTATGTATCTATGTATCTATGTGACGTTTAGGGTCAGGACCATTCTTCAGACTGACTGAGAAAAGAAGAAGGCTGGAAGAGAGGAGAGGGCAGGACAAAGCAACTGCAGGTGCTGGCTTGTAACGAAGATAGACGCAAAGTGCCGGAGTAACTCGCCGGGTCAGACAGTATCTCTGGAAAAAAAGGATGGATGACGTTTCGGGTCAGGATTGTTGATTCAAGCACACAAGGACTGGACTTCAGAGGTCCCTCAGATCGGCCGACTTGGGGTTACTGAACATCTAGGCATAAGCTCAGGGGCGACCGAGCCTTTACGGATGCAGCTCCTAGACTGTGGAACAGCATCCCCCTTCCCATCAGAACTGCCCCCTCCATCGACTCTTTTAAGTCGAGACTTAAAACTCATCTTTGCTCTCAAGCCTTTCTTGACGTCCTCTGAGTGAGGGCTATATGTATGTATTTATGTTTGTATTTAATCTATGAACCACTGTTGTATAACGTTAGTATCTCCACCAATGTAAAGCACTTTGGTCAACGAGAGTTGTTTTTTAAATGTGCTATAGAAATAAAAGTGACTTGACTTGACTTGGGTCTTAAGCAGCCTCAGGAAGGGTCCAGAACTGGAAACGCCATCCATAGTTTCTCTCCAGAGATGCTGCCTGACCCGCTGAGTTACTCCAGCACTCGGTGTCTATCGGGGGCAGGATAAAGCTTGGAGGGTAATAGGCTGATTTGCAAGACCTGCAAACCAGGCCTGGATTCTCCAGAGACAAGAGAAGCGGCAGATATTGAGATTTGGAGTAAAGGAAATATTCTAGAATCTTTTTCAAATGACCCAACATATAATCTGCCCATTTCCCACCGAGTTCCTCCAGCACTCTGTTGGGTTTTTTTGCTGCATTTTCTGGAATTTTGTAAAAAAGCTATTGGATTTTAATGAAAAAAGGGAACTGACAAGATAGGAAGATAAGGTAGTCAAAAATGCTGGAGAAACTCAGCGGGTGAGGCAGCATCTATGGAGCGAAGGAAATAGCCAACTTTTCGGGTCGAGACCCTTCTTCAGACTGATGTGAGGGTGGGGAGGGGGGGGGGGGGTCAGAAGAAGAAAGGAAGAGGTGGAGCCAGTGGGCTGAGGGAGAGCTGGGAAGGAGAGGAGAAACGGAGAAAGTAAAGGGCCTGTCCCACGGGCATGCGACTCCGTGCGGCAAGCGCGACATAACCGGAAGCGGGGGCCGCGCGGAGGTCGAGTGATCCCCGTACAGGGCCGGTCCCACCAGCATGCGGCTGCATGTGGCAAGCGCTACAAAACCGGAAGCGGGGGCCGCGCGGAAGGTCGAGTGACGTCAAGACGGCGCGTACGGCTTCATGACGCTGCGTACGGCGTCGAGGCGGCTGCGGGGCGACAGGCCGTTGCCGCGCGGGATTTTTGAACAGTGTCACTTTTTCGGAGCCCCGCGCGATGTCGGGACCAGCTCCGCACAACTCCATACGGCTCCGGCGATCGAAGTGGGACCGGCCCCGCGACCCCCGCGCGCCCCCCACTTCCGGTTAGGTCGCGCTTGCCGCATGGAGTCACATGCCCGTGAGACAGGCCCTTTAGGACTACCTGAAATTAGAGAAGTCAATGTTCATACCGCTGGGGTGTAAACTACCCAAGCGGAATATGAGGTGCTGCTCCTCCAATCTACGGTGGGACTCACTCTGGCCATGGAGGAGGCCCAGGACAGAAAGGTCAGATTGGGAATGGGAGGGGGAGTTGAAGTGCTGAGCCACCGGGATATCAGGTTGGTTATTGCGAACCGAGCGGAGGTGTTGGGCGAAACGATCGCCGAGCCTACGCTTGGTCTCACTGATGTAGATCAGCTGGCACCTAGAGCAGCGGATGCAATAGATGAGGTTGGAGGAGGTGCAGGTGAACCTCTGCCTCACCTGGAAAGACTGCTTGGGTCCTTGGATGGAGTCAAGGTGGGAGGTAAAGCGACAAGTGTAGCATTTCTTGCAGTTGCAGGGAAAGTGCCCGGGGAAGGGGTGGTTCGGGTGGGCAAGGACGAATTGATAGAAAGATAGAAAGATAGAAAGATAAACTATTACTGTTTCACAAGGAGTCTTGATAAAGGGTTTAAAAAGAATTAGGGCCATCCAAATTGATAACAAACATTTTACATAGAGAGTCGAGCGTGCCAGGATTAACTTTGTATTAAAAGCTACAGTGATGCTTAGATTGGTTCATAAGTTGGAGGAGCAGAATGAATAAATTTATTGGCCAAGTATTCACATACAAGGAATTTGCCTTGGTGCTCCGCCCGCAAGTGACGACATGACATACAGTGACAGTTAGGAATGACACATAAAACATGAATAATTAGGCCATTCGGCCCATCAAGTCTACTCCGCCATTCAATCATGGCTGACCTAACTTTTCTTCTCAACCCCATTCTCCTGCCTTCACCCCACAACCCCCGCACTAATCAAAGAAATCCAATGGTTTTAATGGGATATGAAGCATTACTCTTGAGGGATGCTTGGAACATAGTACAGGAATAGGCCCTTCGGCCCACAATATCTGTGCTGACCATGATGCCAGAATAAACTGATTCCTATCCGACACATATATTCATATATCCCTCTAAATCCATGCAACGACCCAAAAACCTCTTGAATACCTCTACGAATGGTGGACGTTAGGATGAGAGGAACACCCCTGTACCCGTCAATGGTGTGCCCGTGCTGTTTACCAGGGTGTTCAAATTCCTCGGAGTGTACCTGGACAGTAAACTGGACAGGTCCAGGAACACTGAGGGCCTGTACAAGAAGGGACAGAGCCGGCTGTACTTGTTGAGAAGGCTCCGCTCCTTCAACATCTGCAGTGAGATGCTGCAGATGTTGTACCCATCGGCAGTGGCCAGCGCCATCCTCTTCGCTGCCGTGTGCCGGGGGCAGCAGGGCGAAGCCCGCGGACGCCAACGGGATCGACAAGCTCGTCGGGAAGGCCGGCTCCGTCCTGGGGGCGGAGTTGGAGTTGGAGTCGGATTCACGGGAGGTCGGTCTCGGAGGGGAGGATGCTCCTCAAAATGGTGGAGCATCCTGGACAATACAGCTCGCACCACCTCCGTGACACACTGGTCAACCTGAGGAGCACCTTCAGCAACAGACTGGTCCCACCAAGATGCAGCACAGAACGCCACAGGAGATCCTTCTTCCCTGTGGCTATCAAACTGTACAACTCCTCCCCCTTCTGTCATGGGGTAGACTGAGACTGACTCCCCCCCCCCCCCCCTTCCCCCAAATCTTTGCTCATCCCCAATCCTTTCCACTCGTCACTTTAATTTTATGTTTTATGACTGTTGGCAGATCAATATCCCTCTGGGGATAAATAAAGTTGTATCGTATCGTACCTCCACCACCACCCCTGGCAATATCTTTTGTTTGTGTGTGTGCGTGTAAAAAACTTGCCTTTACATATATGACATATATCATCGGCTATATATATATATATACATATATCATCGGCTCTGACCTCCCTTCCATCGAGGGGATCTATCGCAGTCGCTGCCTCAAAAAGGCTGGCAGTATCATCAAGGACCCACACCATCCTGGCCACACACTCATCTCCCCGCTACCTTCAGGTAGAAGGTACAGGAGCCTGAAGACTGCAACGACCAGGTTCAGGAATAGCTACTTCCCCACAGCCATCAGGCTATTAAACTTGGCTCGGACAAAACTATGAACATTAATAGCCCATTATCTGTTATTTGCACTTTATCAGTTTATTTATTCATGTGTGTATATATTTATATAATGGTATATGGACACACTGATCTGTTTTGTAGTCAATGCCTTCTATGTTCTGTTGTGCTGAAGCAAAGCAAGAATTTCATTGTCCTATCAGGGACACATGACAATAAACTCACTTGAACTTGAACTTTTGCCCCCCTCAACGTAAAGCTGTGCCCTCTGCTCTTAAACATTTCGACGGGGCGGGGGGGAAGAATCTGACTCTACCACCCTACATCTCCATTTTATATACATATAACACATATAATATTACAAATGAAACACAGCAAGTGTAAAATATTAATGCCCAAATGCACTAAACAAAGTGATCCAGAACCAATTCCAATTCCAGAACCAGTTCCAATTCCAGAAATAACTCCAATTCCAGAACCAATTTCAATTCCAGAACCGACTCCAATTCCAGAACCGACTCCAATTCCAGAACCGACTCCAATTCCAGAACCGACTCCAATTCCAGAACCGACTCCAATTCCAGAACCGACTCCAATTCCAGAACCGACTCCAATTCCAGAACCAATTTCAATTCCAGAACCAATTTCAATTCCAGAACCAACTCCAATTCCAGAACCAGTTCCAATTTCAATTCCAGAACCAATTTCCATTCCAGAACCAATTTCAATTCCAGAACCGACTCCAATTCCAGAACCGACTCCAATTCCAGAACCGACTCCAATTCCAGAACCCACTCCAATTCCAGAACCAACTCCAATTCCAGAACCAACTCCAATTCCAGAACCAACTCCAATTCCAGAACCAACTTCAATTCCAGAACCAACTTCAATTCCAGAACCAACTCCAGTTCCAGAACCAACTCCTGTTCCAGAACCAACTCCTGTTCCAGAACCAACTCCAGTTCCAGAACCAACTCCAATTCCAGAACCAACTCCAATTCCAGAACCAACTCCAATTCCAGAACCAACTCCAATTCCAGAACCAACTCCAACTTGCAGCTGCATAGTAGTTGCTCCTTAAAAAGTAAGCGAAGTACCAAGTTGTCAGATGACATCTTCAAAACCCAACCGACCTGGGTCGAGAGATGAAGTGGGGTCACGGGGCGATAAATAATCTCGCGTTCTCGGTGCAATTCTTACAAGCAACGTCCAGATAAAACGCAGAACATTTCTACGATGTTAAAAAAAAAATAATAACATAGAAAAAACACTTACTTTAAATTTTAGTGGCTTAATATCTGCCTTGAAGGGAGAATAAAATGAGATTCAGTTCGCAAGGGTAATTCTTGGAGGTGATACGGCAATAAATACATTGTAAATAAAACACGGGCTTACCGACTCGCATGAAGATGACAATGCTGAACATGGAAAGGACAGTGGGGACCACCACCCCGAAAAAAGTCGAAAGCTTTCGGCTGTCGTCGGGCTGCGAGCCGCTGGTGCAGATGGCAACCTCCTCGGTGGTTGGAGCGGCGCAACTTTCGGCGAAGCCCCCGCCGGCCACATTGTAGAGGCGGTAGTTGAGGAGGGGAGAGGTCTCGCTGGACATGGTGGAGGGAGGGAGGGAGGGAGGGAGAGAGAATGGGGTGGGAAGAAAAAAATATTTTGTTCTTTAAAAAACAGTGTTGCCTCTGTGTCAATTTCACTCTGTGTCAATTTCACTTGTGTCAGTGTCAATTTCACTTGTGTCAATTTCACTTGAGTCAATGTCAAAGGCGCCGCAAATTGATACAATGAGCTGGTGGCGACGGCGCTGCTACTGAGACATGCTTCCTCCTCCTCCACCTTGCAAACCACCCTGCACTTAACATCCGCAAGCATCTATCTGCAATTTTAGCATCATCAGACACTGGCTCATGTGACTCTCACCCTGCGCTGGGTTGGTCCCGTGGCTGTTTTCTCCTCCTCCTCCTCCTCCTCCTCCTCCTCCTCCTCCTCCTCCTCACCCCCTCTCTCTCCCCGAGTTGTGCGTTCACCGGCTTCTCCAGTGTTGGAATTCCCGGCTGTCGTTGGAATGAACATAATATAATATTTGATTTTCACTGGCAGGGCTGTGAGAACTGCCCTCCCCCCCACCAATTCCACAACCCGCCTCGTTTTAAAAACAAAACGCTCCTTTTTTTTTTAAATGGGAGGGGAAAAAGAATAAATAATAAATAGAATTAAGCTCCCAGCAAGTTATTGATCCTAGTTAGGTCTGTGGTTAGTGCAGCACTGTATATTGGTTGGTATATAAAGTGCAGTAGGGGACTTGGTTTTCATGGCAGTGGAAGGCCTTAATTGAGGCTTATGTGCTGTCTTCGAACCCCCAACAAAGTTTGTGCCTCTTGCTTGCCTTAAGGGGCTGTCCCACTTGGGCGACCTAACTGGCGAGTTTAGATGAGCTTGGGAGAGTTTGAAACAATGTCATGTTGAAGACCTCCTTCGACCTCCTTCAACTATGTTGAAGACTAGCTTCGGAAAAATTGGACACCGAGTAGTGGAGAGTGAAGACGATCTCCTTCAACCTCCCTTTGACTATGATGAAGACTATCTACGACTACCCTCGATTACCTACGACTAACATGCCGACCTACCACGACCTACCTCGACCAAGCCTACGAGTTAAAAAAGTATCGATTTTTTTTCCATGGCGACCTTTTTGTAGCTCGCGGGCATTTTTCATCATGTTGAAAAATACGCCGCTAACCTAGCTGAGGCCTCGAGTACGCGGGGACCACTCTCGAGCATGAAGGAGAGTTACGAAGACCTCCTAGGACCTCGTGTCGACCATGCTGCGAGTATGAGTCGAGGGCAAACGCGCCAGAACTCGTGGATTAGGTCGACCAAGTGGGACAGCCCCTCTAAGCTTCGGGGTGACAATCATCATCGGCAGTCACTCGGAACGAGTATGATTGTCCTCTCATGGAGGACGCCTGTGTGTGACTTTGTTTAACGTGGGGAGACTGGTGCACAGACAGCCACCCCACGGTCCTTGACGGATCTGAGTCAGGATCCAGTGGCATGGAGTCCAAGACAACCGGAGACCCTTTCCTGCTGCAGCCTTCATCCGCCTTCCCAGCCGTTGTGACGCTCCACTAAGGTCAGCCATCGTCCTCCGCCTGTTCCACCGTTGAGGTCTTGGTTGGATTGGCTCTTTGTGTGCAGTTTTGGTCTCCAGATTTGAGGAAGGACATTCTTGCTATTGAGGGAGTGCAGCGTAGGTTTACAAGGTTAATTCCCAGGATGGCAGGACTGTCATATGCTGAGAGAATGGAGCGGCTGGGGTTTTATACTCTGGAGTTTAGAAGGATGAGAGGGCATCTTATTGAAACATATAAGATTATTAAGGGTTTGGACACGCTAGAGGCAGGAAATATGTTCCCGTTGTTGGGGGAGTCCAGAACCAGGGGCCACCCAGTTTAAGAATAAGGAGTAAGCCCTTTAGAACGGAGATGAGGAAAAACGTTTTCACACAGAGAGTTCTCCGCCTCAGAGAATTCTCTGCCTCGGAGGGCGGTGGAGGCCGGTTCTCTGGATACTTTCAAGAGAGAGCTAGATAGGGCTCTTAAAGATAGCGGAGTCAGGGGATATGGGGAGAAGGCAGGAACGGGGTACTGATTGGGGATGATCAGCCATGATCACATTGAATGGCGGTGCTGGCTCGAAGGGCCTACTCCTGCACCTAATGTCTATTGTCTATTGAGATCTCCCCCTCGACCTTACCACCATGGGTGGCCCAACCAGGAGCAGAGTTCCAGACAGCATCGCTCTCAGGATCTCAGGTCCACACAAGCTTCTCCACCACGACAAGGTGATAATCCATCTTGGTGACACCATCCGCCCTTAACTCCTCTTCCTTCTGCTCCAGGGATCCAAAACATAATCAGGGAACAAAACACAAAGTGCTGGAGTAAATCAGTAGGTCAGGTAACATCTGTGGAGGAAATGGAGGGGCGACGTTTCATAAGTCCACAGGTCACCAGCCCTCTTTCTCCAGAGATGCTGCCTGAACCTTTGAGTTACTCCAGCACTTTGTGTCTATCTTTGGTCTAACCCAGCATCTGCAGTTCTTTGTTTCTACATTGGGTGATGTCGGTCGAAAGAAGTGTCATAGTCTCCCCTTCCCTGAGGAGGGGGGGAGGGAAAGACCATGATAGACAATAGACAATAGGTGCAGGAGTAGGCCATTCGGCCCTTCGAGCCAGCACCGCCATTCAATGTGGTCATGGCTGATCATCCCTAATCAGTACCCCGTTCCTGCCTTCTCCCCATATCCCCTGACTCCGCTATTTTTAAGAGCCCTATCTAGCTCTCTCCTGAAAGCATCCAGAGAACCTGCCTCCACCGCCCTCTGAGGCAGAGAATTCCACAGATCATCCACCTTAAGGACCCTGTCCCTAAACAAAACAAATAGTGAAAGGCCTGGATAGAGTGGATGTGGAGAGGATGTTTCCACTAGTGGGAGAGTCTAGGACCAGAGGCCTCAGCCTCAGAATTAAAGGATGTACCTTTAGAAGGGAGATGAGGAGGAATTTCTTTAGCCAGAGGGTGGTGAATCTGTGGAATTCTTTGCCACGGAAGGCCGTGCGGAGGCCAAGTCAATGGATATTTTTAAAGGTGGAGATTGTCAGATTCTTGATTAGTGCTGGTGTCAGGGGTTATGGGGAGAAGGCAGGAGAATGGGTTTGAGAGGGAAAGATAGATCAGCCATGATTGAACGGCAGAGTAGACTTGATGGGCCAAACAGCCTAATTCTGCTCCTATAACTTATGAACTTAGAAGCATAGAAAATAGGTGCAGGAGTAGGCCATTCGGCCCTTCGAGCCATGATCATAAACCATTCAATATGATCATGGTTTATCATCCACAATCAGTACCCCGTTCCTGCTTTTTCCCCCTATATCCCTTGATTCCGTTAGCCTCAAGAGCTAAATCTAACTCTCTCTTGAAAACATCCAGTGAATTAATTGGCCTCCACTGCCTTCTGTGGTAGAGAATTCCGCAGATTCACAACTCACTGGGTGAAAAAGTTTTCCCTCATCTCAGTCCTAAATGGTTAAGAAGGAACTGCAGATGCCGGAAAAATTAAAGGTGGACAAAAATGCTGGAGAAACTCAGTGGGTGAAGCAGCATCTATGGAGCGAAGGAATAGGCGACGTTTTGGGTCTGAAGAAGGTTCTTGACCTGAAACGTCACCTATTCCCTCACCCCATAGATGCTGCCTCACCCGCTGAGTTTCTCCAGCATTTTAGTCGACCTTCAGTCCTAAATGGCCGACCCCTTATTCTTAAACTGTGAGACCCCTGGTTCTGGACTCCCCCAACATGGGGAACATTTTTCCTGCATCTAGCCTGATACAACTCATTCAATTCAATTCAATTCAATTCAATCTTTAATTGTCATTGTGCAGTGTACAGTACAGAGACAACGAAATGCAGTTAGCATCTCACCCAGAAGAGCGAACTTAGGAATAATGAGCAGTAAAATATATATATATGTACAGCAGTATCAGTAGTGAACCTAGTAGTCTGAAGAAGGGTTTCGGCCCGAAACGTTACCTATTTCCTTCGCTCCATAGATGCTGCTGCACCTGCTGAGTTTCTCCAGCATTTTTGTGTACCTTCGATTTTCCAGCATCTGCAGTTCCTTCTTTAACACATCAGTAGTGAACCTGTTGGCCTTTGACCTTCCATGTGGGAATGGGGCTTAGCTGTGTCAGGTTAAGGGCTTGTCCCACTTGGCCGTCATTTGCGCCTCATTTACACGTCATATGTAAAAGAGGTCGACGTGTCGTGACGTGTGGGGTGCGCGTGGGTGACGCACGCGTTGCGCACGGTGAGGCGTGGAATCGCATGCGGTGCCGCGTGGTATCTCGCTGCGCTCCAGGATTTCGTAGTGTAACAAAATCCTCGCGCTCCATCTGCGTGACGTATTGCACACTGACGCATTGGCGTCGCGTGGTGACGCATGGTTACGTCACCGTGCGACAACGTCCGTAAACATGCGCCGCCGCCCACACGCAGCCGGCCCGCCTTTTACGCGTCGTGTAACCTCTAACCTCGTCCACTCCGACCTCTCCCTGGGTTTCTTGCTGGCCTTTCTTGTTGTACTCCTGCCTGGCTGGTCTGTCAGTACGAGGGCTGCTGATAACAGAAGTCTCTTGTTGTTGCCGGAGCAATAAAATCTGTAGTTCTTCCATGATGGTCACGATGCAGGATAGGGAAGCAAGGTATTCTAAAGACGCCACGCGCACCAGACCGCTGTGATGACGCGTGATTTGCGCGCGACGTCGCGCGTCACGACTCGTCGACCTATTTTACACATGACGCGTAAATGAGGCACAAATGACGGCCAAGTGGGACAGGCCCTTTAGACTCTTTACCAAGTAGCTGCAGTGCATTTAGTAGATGATGCACTCTGCAGTCACTTGTGCTGGTAAAGAGAGTGAATATTTAGGCTGGTGGATACGGTGCTGATCAAATCTTATCAGGTCTCAAGGACCTGAGCTACAGGGGAAGGTTAGACAGGCTAAAATATTATTCCTTGGAGTGCTTGTAAGCTGTGGGGTGATCTTATGGAGATGCACAAAATCATGAGGGGATTAGATAGGATGATGCACTGTATATAGAAACCAAGAACTGATATGCTGGTTTATACCAAAGTCAAGTCAAGTCACATTTATTTATATAGCACATTTAAAAAACAACTCTCGTTGGCCAAAGTGCTTTACATTTGTTATAAGAATAGCATAAACAAAACAAACTACATACATATATACGTGTAGCCCTCACTCAGAGGACGTCAGGAAAGGCTTGGGAGTATAGATAGGTTTTTAGTCTTGACTTAAAAGAGTCGATGGAGGGGGCGGTTCTGATGGGAAAGGGGTTGCTGTTCCACAGTCTAGGGGCTGCAACCGCAAAGGTCCGGTCGCCCCTGAGCTTATGCCTAGACCGCGGGATATTCAGCAACCCCAAGTCGGCCGATCTGAGGGGCCTGGAGGTGGAGTGGTGGGTGAGAAGACTTTTTATGTAGGTGGGGGCAAGCCCATTGAGGGCTTTGTAGACATGGAGGAGGATCTTGAAGTTCATACGGAACCGCACAGGGAGCCAGTGGAGAGAGGCCAGGATCGGGGTGATGTGGTCCCTTTTTCGGGTGCCCGTCAGGAGTCTCGCTGCGGCGTTTTGGACCAGTTGCAGGCGGGACAGGGGAAGATTGGCTGATGCCAGTGTAAAGGGAGTTGCCGTAATCTAGGCGGGAGGAGATGAAACCAAAGACAGACACAAAGAGCTGGAGTGACTCAGCGGGTCAGGCAGCATCTCTGGAGATTACACCGACCCTAGTTAACAAAGGACTGTCCAGGCACCACCTTGCCCGAACGTAGATAAAAATGCTGGAGAAACTCAGCAGGTGAGGCAGCATCTATGGGGAGAAGGAAATAGGTGATGTTTCGGGTCGAGACCCTTCTTCAGACTTCACCACCTTGCCCAAGGTCACTTGTGGCTGGCCCTGGTCTCTTCTCGCCTCCAGCTCCTCACTCCCCTCCCTTCCCCGCGCCACCACCCCCAACTTTCAGTCTGAAGAAGGGTCCCGACCCACGACATCACCCATCCTTTTTCACACAGAGGATGGTGGGTTTATGGAGCAAGCTGCTAGAGGAGACAGGTACTATGGATTTGGGTCTGAAGAAGGGTCTCGACCCGAAACGCCGCCTATTCCCTTCGCTCCATAGATGCTGCCTGACCTGCTGAGTTTCTCCAGCATTTTTGTCTACCTTGGACAAGTACATAGATAGGAAAGGTTGAGAGGGATATGGGCCAAAATACAGGCAAATGGGACTAGCGTAGATGGGGTATTTAGTTTTGTTTAGAGATACAGCGCGGAAACAGGCCCTTCGGCCCACCGAGTCTGCACCGACCAGCGATCCCACACACACACAAACCACCCCCACACACACACACACCCACAAACCACACACACACACACCCACACCCACACCTACAAACCACACACACCCACACCCACACCAACAAACCACACACAAACCACACACACACACCCCCCCCCACACACAAACCACACACACACAAATTTACACTTATACCAAGCCAATTTACCTACATACCTGTACGTCTTTGGAGAGTTTCCATGGGAGGAAACCAAAGATCTCGGAGAAAACGGGGAGAGCGTACAAACTCCGTACAGACAGCACCCGTAGTCGGGATCGAACCCGGGTCTCCAGCGCTGCGAGGCAGCAACTCTACCGCTGCGCCACCGTGCCGCCAGGTATCTTGGTCATTATGGACGACTTGGCTTAAAGTGCTTGTTTCCATGCTGTTAATGCCTCATCTTGTCCTTGGAAGTTATTGAGCTTCCTTGGAGTTGCGGGTGTTGTCTGAACCTAGCCCTTTTTCACCCAGAGAGTTGTGAGTCTGGTGAATTCTCTGCCTCAGAGGGCGGAGGAGGCCGATTCTCGGGATACTTTCAAAGAGAGCTAGATAGGGCTCTTAAAGATAGCGGAGTCAGGGGATTTTTTTCCTATCTTTTTTTAATTTTAGTTTGTCTTAAAAGTGTGTTTTGGAGGTTTCTTTACATGTGGGGGAGGGGGGTAAGGTAAGGGGAAAACCGCTTTCCAGTCGCTTCCAGGCGAGGATGCGACTATTTCTCCGAGTCGCGCCCTCGCCCCCCCTCCTCGCGGCCTACCACTTGGATTGGAGCGGCCTTTCCTGCCGGGGACCCGGACCAAAGCTTCAGCAGCGGCGGCGCAGCGCTGGATTCACCGCGGAGCGGGCGATGCCTACCTGGAGCGCCGTTTGAAGCTCCGGATTGCTGGGCCCGCTGCTCCAACATCGCGGAGCTGAGGTTTGAAGAGCTCCCAACACGGGCGGGCGCTGACCTCAACATCGCGGAGACCTGGGACCCTTTGCCAGCGTGAATCTCCGCCCAGCGCGGCCTGTGGACTCCGGGAGCCGCAGACTCTGGTAGGAGGCGGCCATTTCGGATGTCCAAGCCGCGGAGGTTTTTCTCCCGTTTCGACGTCAGAGTTCCATCATCCCAGCAGGCGGGCCTGAATATCGGGCTGTCCGTAGATGCGACTGCGGAGGGCTCGGGAGGCCCCGACCACGGGGGAACATTAAGAACAACAGAGGAAGATGACTGACTTTGGTGCCTTCCCTCACAGTGGGAAACTTTGATTCTGCTGTGTGGGGATGTTTTATGTTGGACTCTAGCGTGTGTTGTGTTCTTTATTTTATATGTATGGCTGGATGTCAAAACAAATTTCAGACTTGCCCTGACAATAAAGTATTATCGTATCGTATATGGGGAGAAGGCAGGAACGGGGTACTGATTGGGGATGATCAGCCATGATCACATTGAATGGCGGTGCTGGCTCGAAGGGCCGAATGGCCTACTCCTGCACCTATTGTCTATTGTCTATAGGCTAGTTTAGGCAAGTGGAGATTTAAAGGGAAGATGGTCGAGACTCCTTGACCCGAAGCATTAGCTTTGCCTTCTCTCCAGAGATGCCGCTTGACCCGCTGAGTTACTCCAGCATTTTGTGTCTACCTTCGGCGTAAACCAGCATCTGCAGTTCCTTCCTGATGTAGAAACATAGAAAATAGGTGCAGGAGGAGGCCATTCAGCCCTTCGGCCCTTCGAGCCAGCACCGCCATTCATTGTGATCATGGCTGATCGTCCCCTATCAATAGTACTGATCAGTTGAGTTGAGGAGAGAATGGGAAGGGCCGGTTATACCAAATGCTGAGTTCTAACAAATGTATTCCATCACGGCAAGGCCTTTGGGAAGTGTGTGTTCCGCCGCGGAGTGTATTCGACCGTCCCGACGTCGGAGTTTGGATCA